>JAJOOD010014466.1:0-61403 GCA_029582525.1 Solanum tacnaense | reverse complement strand
AATTCTTGTCTTTTTGCTATAATTATTTCGTTAAGTTTTTGTCTATATTCTTCATTCTCGTTATTCATTGTTGCTTTAAATATTGAATATATTTATATTCTATTTTAGATATATTTTCTATTAATTGATCTAATTTATCGTTATCAGTTTTTGTGATATTGAGTTTTTTATATTCCGAATATAATATCTTTAATTTTCTTTTTATTTTTCTTAACTTTCTACTAGTATGTTTCTTCCTATGTCTCTCATTATCCATAGCTAAAATGTTCTTCCTAGAACATAACTTTGAATTATCCCTTTATTTATTTCCATCATTTATCCTTTTTACGTGAAAATACTTCTAAATTTAGCACCCTACGCGTAAGCAAAAAACAAAGGAAATGATGCCTACAGCCCCCTCCCCCCAACCCCCCTCCCAACTAAACACTATATCTTTTTTGCAAATTTTCTGTTGAGATTAATTATAGACATGTTTTGTATTAGAATTAGAGAGGGGACCTTGTCCATGCCAATGCTAGTACTATATATCCCTATCACTACTAATCTTTGTGTTGAAAGCAATAGCAACAGAAGAGGGATTGCCTTTAATGATGCAACTACAAGAAATTGGGGTTTTAGTGGCGATTGAAGTCGCTCTGAAGCCTACAAAGTCGCCACAAAATCATTTTAGTAGCGACCTGAGATCCGTGGCAACTGGCAAGTAGCTAGTTCCATAACTAAATATTAGTTGCATTGTTCATTTGTAGTTCAATTCCTCTCTAAAAGTTTTTAAAGATATTTTGTAAATTTAGAAGTATTTTTTTTCACTTCCGTTAGAGGAAAAGGCTAGTCCGTGGGGCTTGAGCAATGGGGGTTGGGTCAGCTCGTAGGACAAATAAAAAATAATTAAAAAACTATAATTAAGTAAATAACAAAAGGAATTCTAACTCATAATCTACTTAAACCAAAGTATATAGATATTACAAGTTAATATTTCTATTTGGCTAGTTATATTGTTACTCATTAATTATTTAGGTTTGGTACTAATATCTCTATTTGGTTCGAGTGGTATCATGTCTTGGATGAAATGAAGGCTTGTCTTCGGAGACTTGTGTGATAAGAAGGTACCACCTAAAGTTAAAAGTAAGTTCCATAACATTAAAACTATATAATGTTATGGTTTGAATTTGAAAAGATTTAATCTTCATAAGAAATCAACATAAAGTTATACAGTATTGATTTTTCCTTATTCTTTTCATTACGAAGAATACTTTCATTCGTCTCAATTTGTTTGTTAGAATATAGGAGAATATGAGGATTAGGAGTCCGGAGCCAAAAGGAAAAGAAAATTGGTCAAAAATTTCAAAAGGGCAATAAAATTGAGTTTAGAACCAAAAGGGTAACATTTCAACGCCCAGATTAACGCGTGTACATCAGGTCAGAAGGAGTACGGCACAAACTTCTATGCGCCTTACAAGGTGCGAGCTGTCAGCGTCTTGTAAGACGCATGGCGGCTGCGCCTTGTAAGGCGCACAAAAGTTAGTGCCTTCCCCAATTAACCCCTAAAATTTTTTTAAAAAAACGTTTTTGATTAAAAAAATTTGCATGTCAACATTTGCAAGTGATTTATCTGGTAAAAGAATTGCAATGTTGAGCTCTTCACTTAAAATTTTATGCTTTGAAAGAATATTCTGATAGCCAAAAAAACATTTTTTATTAGAAACTTTTGCATGTCAACATTTTCAAGTGATTTATCTTGTAAAAGAATTGCAATGTTGAGCTCTTCACTTAAATTTTTATGCTTTCATACAAGAATATTTTGATAGCCAAAGATTAATCATTTCATTAACATTTTTATATTGGATCCAATTTTGTTTAATAATTCAAAATTTTAGAAGTACCGACTATTCAGTCACTTGATAATGTAAAACTATTAGAAAAGTAACTCCCATTTTATCCAATGTTTAAAGAGATTAAAAATATGAATCCATGTCATAAATATATCATCTTAATTAAACACATATACGTTTTAGTTGAGGAAACAATAACCATATTGAAGAAACCTTACCCTTTTTACCCATTAGGTCCCTAGAATTAAGTTAGTTCTTCAGATTCTCATATACTGTTAAGACCTAGGATTTCTAGATTTTCATGATTTATTGTGATTATGGTCTGTTTGATCTAAATAACTTCTTTCTTGATAAATTTAGTATAATTCCATGCATAGCACACCCTATCTTGTGTAAATTTATTCTAGTTCATGAATTATGCCTGCTAGGGCAACCAGATAGAAATTTATGCTTCAGATTTCAAATGCCACATTCTTAGTATACAAATGTTGCATGCTAAGTTAGCATGTCAGTATTTTGAGCTATTCAGTATTTAGTGCATTTTAGCTTCATAAATATTCATATGGGAGTACACTTAGCACCGAGTTGGACTAGGGTTCAACGTACCCTCAAAGTCCCAGAACTATGTGCTCGCGCAGATTTATAATTCCCCTTAGTTGGGCATCAATTTTAGTGATCACGCCATAGACATGCATCTATATCCCTGGCAAGGTATGTTGGGTCCTCTCAATGGGGCGTATACATGAGACTCCACGTTTAGCTCACGTGATTTATGTTGGTTAATAGTAGCTCCCACATTCAGACTCTTATTGTATTGACCATGTTTTCAACATTTATTTCAGTATATAGCTTAGTATGTTATCTTCATGGTTAGTACTTGGTCTTTGCATCCAGTTTAGTTTTTAGTTATACTTCATTACATATCTGTATCCTTGTTCAGATTATATCATTGCTTAGTTATGTATTGTTCAGCTTATATACTTTGTTCAGCTTAGCATATCTATATCCTGCATGCTCAGTACATTCCAAGTACTGACGCATACCTTGTGCTACATCGTTTCATGATGTAGGTTCCGACACAGCATCCAGATGATGTTTAGTTCGATCCTCAGTCCGACTTCAGCAGCTTTAGTGGTGAGCCCTCATACTTCGACGACAATAAACATGTTTTTATCTTTTAGACTTTATTTTTAGTGCTAGTTCTGTTAGAGTTAGCTGGGGCATGTCCCAGCAACTCAACTCAATTAGAGGCTTTTCAGACATAGTGTTAGATTCAGCTAGAGTTGTTCAGTGTTGTTTCAATCATCACTAAGCTCTTGTTATGCTTTATGTATTCAGACTAGTTGGGTTTTTCCCCATTTCAGATATCCACTGTTTTTAGCTTACGCATAATACATGATTTACTTACTTATTCTTAGTATGCTTGGTATATGCTAGACTTAGGGTTAGCTTGGGGTCACTCGTAATCCTATCTTGTGTTACGTCTAGGGGGTGGCCTTGGGGAGTGACAAGAACCTTCCACTCCATATGCACATGTGCAGGATAGTGTGCAACCCTAAAATGGGGTTGGAAGAAAAAGGGCAGACATCCGATCCAAACTGGTACAACCCTCGGCCACCCGAGCAACAACCTCCAGAGTTCTTCTGGTTATTACTCAAGGGCCCTCAATAGGCTCAAGGCTGCTAGAGAATGTACTATTCTTGAGTAGAGACGGGTCTGAATAGATGGAGTTATGAGTGAGCACCCAACAATTTGGGATACTATTTAACTCCATCAGTTTGTGGGATTCACAAAGCCCAAAACCCCTATGTTCATGTTTGGGTACATGAGTTCTACATAGCTTATGCTCAAGACCTACCAAATAAGTGGAAGGGTACAATTTGGAAGTTTCTCGAGGAAGTGAAAGTGCCTGGCAAGAAGGTGCGAAGCCATTTTGGCGATCAACACTGCAGTAGGGATACCTACATTTCAGTAAGATATGTATCACTCTGAATGAGACATGACTTGGATTAGCTGAAAGGGTGGTTGGCCATGCTTATTTCTAAGTCTTCTCTTTCTTGGATAGCTGATATTGCCCAGATAGAGAAGAAGGAATTAAATGTGGTAGCACGAAACATGTTTGGCTTTATTAGCAATAATATTAATCCCTTGCAAAACCAATCTATATCTTACCATCCCAAAGTGGTCTTAGTGGGCACGATCGTTGACCGGGAATACATTCATATGGGAGCTATTATTACGGAACAGATGCTGATGCGTGCTCGACAAGACTAAACTTTTCTCCTATTTCCAGTCCTGATCACGCAGCTATGTGAGAATGCATGAGTTCCCTTTAAGGGGACTGCATATGTACAAATAACCCCAACCTTATCCATTGACATACAGAGGATTAAAAATGACTATTTACGGGAAGATGAAGTACGCATGAAGCTCCAACTACAAGATACTACACTTATAGTTGATCCAGAGATGCTAGCATCTAAGGCCAACACACCTACTCCTTCCCTGGAGCAGGCAGGTATATCCTCCCCTTCCACTGTGCCTTCAGTTTCTACTACTCCTGTTGATCCTAGTTCTTCTGTTGCAATACCTTCCCTCACTCCTATCACATGTATCTCCTTAACCCATGCATTGATATATTCGATGGGCAGTATTTCCCAATCAGCGGATGTTAGATCCGAGAGGGTTGAGAATGACATGCCAGACTTATTGATAGGGTTATTCAATGGGAATTGGTTCCTTTGAGGGATAGGGTGACTAGATGTGATGGGCTGATTGAGGCTCATGGTGTGAGCTTGGACAATCTCACTGCGAGATTAGAGGCCAGGAGAAGGCCGAAGGTAGTTAAGGTGAATTAAAAAGCATGAGGGGTGAGCTTGATACTTGCAATAGATGTGATTCGACAGTAGTCTACAAACCTCTCCATGATTTGGGGTGATGTTTCCCTAACAGATGCCTCTGTGCAATCACTGATACCTAGAAGTGAGCCTACTTCTAGTGTGCAACCTAAGATAGATGGGAGTGTTGATGTTGTTAATGTGGATGTTGAGAGGTCCGATGATGATTTGGTCGAGGAGACTATTGAAGAGGGGCTGAGGAGCGAGGAGGATGAGCATGGGATTGCATAGACTCTCAAAGAGCTGCATGAGATTGAAGAGACGATTATTCAAGCAACCCTAAAGAGATTTCTTCAGGAGACTTTAGTGGATAGTACTAGTGGAATCTCTTCATACTTCACCATTCCTCTAAGTGTGGTGACGGGCACTGCTGCCCTAGTTGATACTGCCTTGCTACCTCTCGTGATTCTTTTGTCGGGCATTGACGCCCAATGTGATGCTTTCCTTCTTGAGACTCCAGATGAGAGTGCTCCACATGTTAAGCCTGTCGAAGGAACCTTTTTACTCTGCCTCCCATACTTTATTTTCTTTGCATTGAGGAAACTGCTTATTTCTTTTTGGTGGGGGTTAGGGCCTTTGAGCGAATATTCCCCCTTTTGCTTTGTAATTTGTAACTTTCTAGTCTTGGATGATTGTAATATTTACTTTTGTTTATATTGTAGTGTTTCATTCTGTTGACTGCATCTTTTTTGCCCTTTTCATTTTCTCTCAATTTTGCAACCCCTCACGAGTTTGAAAAATCATGAAAGTCTTGAGTTTTCATTGATGATCGATTGTATTCAATATCAATTTCTTGAATAGTAATCATGATGAGCATGACATATAGTGTTGGTGTTGCGATGATGAAATCGATGTGGTTGCACTTGTGAGTAATCTCTTTGAATCTTTTGTTGACTAACTGCGTTTCGATGTGAGCTTTGCAATGATCATCGCACGATGCTTTTGATCTTTCGGAATGTGCTAAATGAGTGTATTTTGCAGTGCCATGGTTGTGAGGTCTTACTTGAAAGTTGTGTGTGGAGTCCTAGAATTTTCCTTGTTAGTCTAATTGTTTAAATCTCTTTAAATGTGAGGCGTGATCTTGGGCAATAATTCAAAAAGGGAACCCTAATGTCCATAATCTTTTGTAACTACCTTGTGAGGGCGTGAATCCATTTTGGCACCATTTGAGCCTAACCCATTTGTTTGTAAAAACAAAAGAAAACCTCTTGAGCCAAATTGTCTCTACCTTCTCACCTATAATCCCTTTTGAAGCATTATATATTTGAATAGCCAACTTAGGCCAAAAGCCTAATTGGGGGTGTGGAAAGGGAGGAAGAGTGAAAGCCAAGTGAAGGGCAAAGAAAGATGAAATGAGACTCAACTTTGAAGTTTGTTACAAAAAGAAGGAACCCCTCCTTATAAAAAAAAGAGTCATTGTGATGAAAACAATTTTAAAACATTGAAATGAAAAAGATAAGTAATGAAATAAATGGGATTCCAAACAAATTTTGTGAAAGTCAATGTTTGAGTTCTTAATTGGAAAAGAGTGAAAAGAACTTGAGAAGAGGTGAAGATGATCGCAAAAAATCTCTGAAAAAGTGAAGTAACCGAGACAAATTGACCATACCATGACCTTCACCCCTATTACAAGCCTAAAAGACCCTTAAGATATTGCATGAACTAGGTTGTGTGATGATTGGAAAATATGAAAAACCTATGGGACAAAGCTTGCATGTGTTTCTCTTTTGAGAGAGTAAGAGTTGCATTGATTCGTTATTTCTTCTTGATGTGAGGGCACTCGAATGAATTTATTGAAACATGGTCTTCCATTAGAGAAGAAGCTAAAGTGAGCTAGAGCTTTAATGGAAACTGGCTAGTCATCATTTGAAGCTTTTTGATCATGATAGAGTATAGCATGTTGTTGAAAGTAGTCTAGTAATGACATTTGCAGGTTAGCTCTCATTGAGCACAGTTGTAGACACCCTTATTAAGCTAATTATGTTCTTGATTTACATGAGGAAAAGAAAAAATGTAAGTTGGGGGTGTTGATGAGTGGTAGATTTGCACTTATTTGAGGCTTATTTAGCTCAATAATTAGTGTCTTCAATGCTTAGTTTTGTCCTATTCTGATGATATCTTGATATTTTGCTGCTATGAAGGCTAATTGACAAGGAAATGATAAATGTATGAAAGAATGACCAAATTTTTTGAAAGAAGTGCAAACTATACACTGATGATTGTCAAAACAAGAAAGGTAGATTGCCTAGTGAGCATGACCTAGCCTAAATGGATAGTGGACAACACTTGTGTCTATTAAGATAGGTCGGTGAACTCAAAATGAAAAGGGTTCTCACCGAATGAGAAAGACGACCTTGCTGATCATCGCCGAAAGCGACAGTGCAAGGAAAAAAATTGAAGGCTCAAAAGGTGAACCAAAATGGTACTCGGTGAACAGTGAACGTGAAAGGTAGAGTCAAACAAACTTGTTGATTGAGGTTCAAACACCTGAAGCCTAGAGCAAGAAAAGGTGAGTTGAAGATCGATTGGTAATTCACCGAATGAGTTTAGCGAGCCCGATTAATGTCACCGAGTGAGATGCATATTGAGTTTTTGGGTCAAATTTTGAAAAACTATAAATAGCCAAAGGAGAGAGAAAAAAAGGAAGTTTCGATTTCTGAGTTCTGAATGTTCTTAGTTTTGAGAGTGAGAGAGAAACACTTTGTTTTATGAAGAACACTTTCTAGCTTTTGGGGATTTTCAACTTTTTTTTTTGAATTTGACAAAATGAAGTTGAATTTAAAGTGGGTTTTCGTAATTGCTGTTTTTCAAATTACCCATGGATTCTTTTATGGAAGGTTTTTTTTTTCCTTTTGTGATGGGTGGCTAAAACCCCAAGATCTAAGGGTACAATTATGAGGGTGAGTGTTGATTTAATGTAGTGGTATTGTGTTATGCTCTGTTTTACTGTTGTTCATACATGAATTTTGGCTAATTAGCATGAGGTTAATTTATGGATTAAGATTGCAATTAATTCCTACTTCCGATCTCCGGTGGATGCTCGAAAGAGATTGATTGGAGTGGGTAATTAGGTCAATACTATCAATTTAGGTTTGATGTTTGTAACTTGCTTGAAAATAGAGGTTAGGATCGGATCTTGTTACCCTATTTATGCATCGAACGAGAGAATAGAGTAAGGTATTGGGTAGTTTGGAATAGTACATGAGTGAGACCGAAAGGAGATTCTATGCAAGATGCTTTGGGATAGAAAGATGATTATCATCATTGAATATAACCTAGCCTACTCATGAATGTTCATCACTATAGAGCATGACAAATACCCATATGTGACATTGATTTCAAATCCCCGCACCCCTAGATTGCTTGTTAACTCTTGAATTTTCCAAAATCGTAGTTTAATTGTGACAATTCATTACCAAATCTTTTTACTAAATTGGTGGAATTATCTACCCACATGCTTTTACTATTATAAATGAATGAATTTACAATCCTAATTTCTTGATAGAATTCTCTATGATATACCATTCCCTATGGGATTCGACCCCGACTCTTAGTTGAGTATTTTTATTGACTACCATGTTTTCCCTTTTAATTGTTTTAAGGAAGACATTTGAGTGTTATCAATAATGCATACGAAAAATGGATTTAAAAGCTTTTTTTTTTATAAACACAAACATTTTTATTATTTATTAAATGGTAATATCTTATAAATTCTTATTGTTGTAGCTCTTATAGAAGTACATTATTATTTCCTCCAATTTTGGAACAGCTCATATTTTAGTAGAAATTTTATTCTACTTTATAATATTTGTAAAACAAAATCCTACATAAATGTGTTTTTGTTAATGTATACGATATGCACCAACTTGTCAGTCGACTCATATTTAAATTTTTTCTAAGTTAGTTTTGAGGTAAAGAAATATAAAATAATTACACAAAATACTGATAAAAATAATGTGTTTATACATAGTAGGAGTGACATTATAGTAGGTGTAAATCTATGTCATTTCAACAAATTACAACTTTTATTAATTGAAATTATTCAAATTTTACTTCTCATTTATTATCACACACCCTCTCATTCCCTAATTTTTTATATCTATTTTTTGAATATTAATGTCTTCCAAATGTTATATAAATAAGAAAAGCATATTTCTGATGCATAGGATTCATTATTTTTTCCAATAGATCTATTGTGCAAAATAAATTGCTCAAATTCACAAAGTTTTTAAAAAAATGAAAATAACAAAACAAAAAATTAAACGCGATGAACAATTTTATGCTTTTGGGGTGCAAAAATCAATTGTAGACACCTAAAATAGAGTACTTGAATTTTTAAAATTAATAAAGCCGGGAAAATAATGAATATTTCACCTTTAGAGTTAACATTCTTTTTCAATTTCAATTTTAGATGTGTTATTGATTTATTTAAATTTTTAAGTGTTAGAGGTTATTTAATGAAACCATACTAAAAACAACATTTAAATAACAATAATAATAAATGCAAAAATCTTGTAAATAATTCAATTGACAACCATATATTTGATAAGTAAGGAAAGTACAGAATTTGAAAAGAAAAACACAACAGATGGACACGAAAAATGAGGACAGAGAAAAGGAGATCTAGACAAACATGTGATATAACTTCGACATGCAAAATAGTTGAAGATAGAAATAGTCTATGGGACAACATGAACATATACAACAATAAAAGAGACACACACTAGACCAAAATTTAGTTATTGTTAGTGTTTTTAGGATCTTTAACATTAATATTGTTTAATGATGGGTCCTCCAATAAAGTCATTGCTTCACCATTATTCCAGTTTAGTAACTCAGAAAATGAAAGATTCTCTGGAATGTCAAGAGAGTAGTTCTTGTAGTTATTCATTGGCATCGATACACCCATTGGGGGGATAGGTCTTGCAAGGTCTATTTGCGATGTCATTGGAGAACACATAGGAGCCGACAATAGAGAAGCTAATGGTGCTAAAGGAATGGGAGAATCCGTTGTTGTTGAAGGCACTGAAAAGTCCATATGCTGAGGTAGCGGAGAAAATAATTGGGGAACCATTGGAGGAAACATATGTGAAAAAGATAAAGGAGAAGAAGGAAACTGCGAGGGGTCCACAAGAGGAAACTCTTGAAAAGGAGTTCTCAAAGGATCTTCTTGATGAAACATTTCTTGGGGCATTTTTGTTGGAGCCACATTAGGGGCAAAAAGTGAATCGTCCCTCCTTTCAAAGTATGTCCCTCCAAGAATCGTCAGTGGAGACAATAAAGGAACTATCGATAATGGGAAACTAGTAGGGGACAACATAGAAGCCTTTGACCCCTCAATGTTGGTCCCACCAGGTATCATAGGTCCAACAAAGGATTGAGGGACATTTGATGTAGAATCATGTTCACAAACATTCTTTTTCATTGCTTCAGATACCTGTTTAAGCTTTTGCTTGATTACGTAACTGAGATCATTGAGATCATAAGGGTGCATGTCAATGGAAATTTCTTTACCCTTCAACATTTCATACATCTCATTCATAACTTCCTTCACCTTATTTTTCTTCCTTACCTTCAGTAGTTTTTCATTCAACTTCTCAATTCGTTTCTTTGTGAACTCATCACTTGTCACCATATTTTTGGATTTCTTCAATGTTGGCAACTCCACAAGCTTTTCAAAAGTAGTGATTGCAGCACCATGGTTTGGAAAAACCTTAAGTTCATTGTTGAAAGGACTGTAGAGGATGGCAGCCATTTCAACATCACAAAGAGTTCTGAGTTCTTCAGCCTTTGTCAAAAACCCTTTTTCTCTTTTCTTGTATGAAACTTTCCTGTCATTTTCATTTTCAATCAAAGCAAACTTCACTTTATTTCTAGGCATGGCTAAAAAGGAGGAAGATGAGGAGAATTTTTTTTTTGTTTGAAAATGACTTTGTTGTTGTTGTTTTTTGCCTAGAAGTGACTCCTATTTATAGAAAAAAAATTAGAATCTGAATTTTTTGAATAGTCTGAATTGAGAATTCTTAGTTGTAGGCCATATTGTTTTGGAATTTTTGGGTTTTAAAAGGTGTGAATGGAAAATGAAGAGTTATGATTTTTATGAAGAATTGTGGCTTTTCTGAAGAGTTGTGACTTTTTTGAAGAGTTGTGACTTTTATTGGAAGGTGCGAGTTTTATGAAGAGTTGTGACTTTTCTGAAGAGTTGCGACTTTTCCGTAAAGTTATATTTTTTCCAAGGGTTGTGACCTTTTTGATAAGGCACAATAAATAAGTACACATTCACACTACTTATTGTTGTCTATAAAGAGGGGTTTCCTCATATTTTCAACAACATATTTCAGGACTTCTTCTTCTACTACTAAATCTTGTATTCTAAGAGCATGGATTGGTTTAAAAATTTGTAAAACCTACTTTTAAGTCATTTTTAGTTATCGAAAGTGTTTGACAGTGTTAAAAATAAATTAAATTTCTTTTAAATGAGTTTAAAAAAGTTAAAAACAAAAAGTAGGTCTCTTCTACTTTTTATTTTTTTGACTTTGTAGTGCTTTAAGTTCGACTTTAAATTTTATTACTTAAAAGCTACTTTTTTAAAAGCCAATCCAAATAGGCTCTAACTGTGTACTATATTTTACTAGTTTTATGTTTTTAGTTTTGAATGAACTCTTTAACCTTTGTTGTTTTCTTACAAAGTTCTTCAAAGTTATTGTTTCTAAGTATCTTAGTGATACATATTAAAAAACAATCTTAATTACTGTTGGTATGTTTTATATTCTACTGATTCAATCAAACAGATCCGGAAGTATCATATTATTGCTCTACTTCTCCAAAATTTGATCCCATGTTTAGCAAGGCCGAAGAGATAATGTACTAGAAGGTTTGGTGGTTTTCCGATTGAAGATTACGTAACCTTGTTATTATTTGTCTAAAGAGGAGAATTGTTTCTAAAATTTAATTCCTTTGATATTTATATGTATAACCCATCACTTATCCTTTGATTTAGCTTATTACAAATACATGTGTTTCTTTGGAAAGAAAATATGCAAACCATATGTTTTCCTTTTGAATGAAATTTTCTTCATATCTTTGTGATTTTTAAATTCTTATTTTTAGAGACTAAAGTCTCTTTATTTTGTACTCCTTAGATTTGAAGAATATAAAAACTTAACCAAACAAATCAGACTGTGCATTTGGTTCAACGAATATCAAACTTCGTTAAGAATATTGAACAATTTGAAGAATAGAAAAACTTTATCGTGAACTAGAAAAACTATTACACTTTTGTTTCTAGAGGTTAAAAACCACAAAATTAGATTGTGCATTTGGTTCAAAGAATATTAAACTTCGTAGAATATTGCACGATTTGACGAATATAAAAACTTTATCAATAACTACAAATAGTGTTGTACTTTTTGTTTCTAGATGTTAAAACCTCGTGGTTTTCTAATTCGCTTGACTTTGAAACTGATTTGAAGTCATGAAAACTTCATCAACATTTAGAGTTCATTCGGTCAATTATTTGAAGAATATAAAAACATCATTGTTAATTAAAAATAAGTTGTATAAAGTTTCAATCTTTATTGTTAGTATTTTAAATTCTAAGTGGTATGTCTAATTCTGACAAAACAAAAAAAAGACTAGTGACCTAAAGTCAGTGATTTTGTGCATGCAATAGGTTCTTCTATGAAATGAACTTTAACATTTTGTAAATTAAGATTGTCAAAGGGAATTGAAACACTAAAATTCTTTTGTATAATATTATTTTTAAAAGAGGCTTCATGCTGCCAATGATTCAGAAAGCATGGGAAAAAATATGTGGAAAATTATTTTCAAAAACTTGAAAAATATTTTTGAGATCATATTTGAAATGTGGGGGTTCTTTATTTGTGATAAAGATGACATTCTACTTAGTGTCTAATTTAAATTTGGCGCACAAGATAAGAAGTTCAATGACATTCTTATATTATGTTAGACCCACAATTTTTTTGAAGTATATTTGATATTGTGGTTGTTGAGTTTCTCTTTCACTAGTATATGGTATCACTAGTATGAAACTATCGAAATATATATACAGCTGTTTAAAAGAGCTGTTTTATTATATGAAAGAGTGTCACTTAAAAGATCTTGATTTTTCATGTAAAGATGTGTCTATTAAAATACAACTATTTATATAGACAATAAATTGGTACAATATCATTTGTGATGTTTGTGATGTAAATGAAGCATTTGAGTCATATGCTCTTATTGGACCAAATGAGACTTTGTTCATGTATTATTCTGCTACAACCAAAGTTGAAGGTTATGGAAAGGTCCTTCTGAAAAAAGACATCTGGCAAGGTGCCAATATTAAACAAAGTTTGTATTTGACAAAATTATAAAATGTACAGAACAAAATATTTGTGAGAAAAAAAAGTTTCCTCATGGTGGGTCATTTAAAATTCAATATTTCTACTTGTTCTGACTTGCTTGGGATATATAAATTACAAAACCTTGTGAAAACTAATCAACTTAAAAAAAACCTAGTTTTGAGTGCAATAAATAAAAATGTCAAGTTTGTGTTGAATATAATTATGCTAAGTATTCTTATAAATTTGTTGAAAGAAATTCTTATCCATTTGAGTTGATCCACACTGACATTTGTGAGATGAATTCAACACCATCTCTTGGTTAAAATAGTGAGGGTTAGTTTTGTTATTTTGTAATTTCAATCCATATATTACTAGTCCAAAGGGCAAGAAAATTGGACAAAGATTCCAAAAGGGCGATAAAATTGAGTTTAGAACCAAAAGGGCAACATTTCAATGCCTAGATTAACACCGTGTAAATTAGGTTAAAAGGAGTAAGGCTCAAACTTCTATGCACCTTACAAGGCGTAAGCTGTCAGCGCAAAACACAACAAGAAAATGGACATTATTAGAATTGGGTATTCAAATATATAATATGTGCTGGGGAACCAACTAGTGAAATCCCACATACCTAGTCACAAAATCTATGAATAAATCCTTCGAATTTTGGGGCTGAACTTCAAAGAACGCTTCTACTTGTTCTTGGGAGAGCTGGTCGCCTCTTTTCGATCTATGTTGGGTGAATTTTTGAGAATGAGAGTTCTTGTATTGTCTGACTAGATTATTAGGCTTAGACTAAGTAAAACAACGTAGTTTAAGTGCCCAACGCATAGGGGAAAAGACAAAAGCGACCCTGACTTAAATGTTGTCGAAGTGATTTCGAGACAGGCTTCACAGGCCGTCACGATGACCAAGGCCCATCTAGCAGCTCGTGAAGATGCCTTATCTGACAGGGTTTTACTAAAATAATCATAACCTTTTACTCCAAGCTTAGATTTTAGGAAACTCGGTAGTGTTGGAAAGAGGACTCAATTATCTTTAATTTGATAGGTTATGGGCCACCTAGTTCATTTTGTGCTGAAAGATATGGTCGTTTAAAGTTGACCCTAAACTTTAAGTATGATAAGTCCCTTTCAGGGACGACTTCACAATCCGTGTGGAGCTTCACGAACCGTTTAGACATTTGTGGTGCCTAACCAGTGACTTAGGGGGTGAAACCTCACTTTAAAGATGACGATGTGACTTTGAGACAGGCTTCACGGGCTGTCTAGAGCACCACGGTCCGTCAAGTGGGTCGTGAAGATGCTCTGCCCGACAAGGCTTCACTAAAATGAGCATAACTTTTTACTTCGGGCTTGGAATTATGCAAACTTTGTTGGCGCTGGAAAGAAGACTCAAATACCTGTAATTATATAGGTTGTGGGCTACCTAAATCATTTTTTTCTGAATGATATGATCATTTGAAGTTGACCAAAATCTAAAGTGTGTCAAGCTTCTTTCACGAGCCACTTCATGGCTTGCGTGAAGCTCCATGGGCTATCTAGTGGTACGTGGTGCTTCGCAGTAGCCATGGTGGTTATGTATCCCCCTCATCGGCCACTTCATGGACTGTGTGGAGCTCTACAGGCCGTTTAGTGGTCCATGGTCTTTCACCTTTTTTCTGGGTGCATAAACACAAGCTGGGCGACGGGTCGTGGTCCTCTTCACGGCCCATGGACTCCCTCGTGTTTTGCCCTTCTCTCTTGTTCAATCTTAGTTCTGATTTTTGAGGTGTTACAATATCTTCCCCTTGGGGTCATTCTACCTCGAATGAAGTCTAAACAAGCTGAGTTTGGAGGAAAGAGCTGAAATCCCTACCAACTGAATACTAGAAACTAATATCTAACTGAATAGAGTTTCATGAACATGCAAATATGCTGAAATGCAGTGATAATTGAGGGAACAAATATTTATACTGATTTATTCAAGTGTAAACTTAGAGACCGGAGGGGATTTATTACCTCAAGCTGAAATGGAACTGGAAGGAAAGAGGGATGATACTTGGCCATTATGGCTCCTTCTGCTTCTCAATTAGCTCCCTCTACAGACTCACTCTTCCACAAAACCTTTACTGAAGCGACTTCCTTATTTCTCAACCTACGAACCTGACGGTCAATAATCTCAATTGGCACCTCTTTATAAGTGAGACTATCCTTAACAGCCACACTCTCTAATGGTACAATCGATGCCGGATCACCCACACACTTTTTCAATAAGAAAATGTGAAAGACTGGATGAACTGCTGCTAGTTCTGTTAGTAGCTATAACTCATAAGCCACATCACAAACCCTTTTAAGGATTCTGTAAGGACCTACATATCTGGGACTGAGCTTCCCTTTCTTGCCAAATCTCATTAACCCTTTCATAGGTGACACTTTTAGGAAAATCCAATAATCGTTTTCAAACTCTAAGTCCCTTCTCATCACATCTACATAGGACTTCTAATGACTCTGAGTTGTCTTTAGACTATCTTTGATGAGTTGAACTTTCTCTATAGCCTCATGAACTGAATCTAGCCCAATCAAGGCTGCTTTATGTACTTCGAACCAACCAACCAGAGACCTGCATCTACACCCATATAGTGCCTCATAAGGAGCCATATGAATATTGGAATGGAAGTTGTTATTATAGGTGAACTCTATGAGAGGTAGGTGATCATCCCAACTACCCTTGAAATCGATCACACAAGCTCTCAACATGTCCTCCAAAGTCTAAATGGTACGCTCTGCCTGACATCCGTCTGTTGATGAAATGTTGTATTGAGATTTACTTGAGTGCCAAGACCTTTCTGCAACGATTTCCAGAAATGTGAGGCAAACTGAGGACCCCTTTCTGAGATGATAGACAAAGGAACCCCATGCAACCTGACTATCTCACTGATGTAAAGTCTAACGTAATCCTCCGCTGAATCTGTAGTCTTGACAGCCAAGAAGTGAGATGACTTAGTGACTCTGTCCACTATCACCCAAATGGAGTCATGTTGTCTACGAGTGCGAGGTAAACCCGTAATGAAATCCATGTTTATCACTTCCCACTTCCATGCAGGAATGCTAATCTCTTGCGTCACACTTCCTGGTTTCTGATGTTCTACTTTAACATGTTGTTAGTTAGGACACTTAGCTAAAAAAATTGCGATGTCTCTCTTCATTCCATTCCACCAATAGACTTCTCGTAAGTCATTGTACATCGTAGACGTGTTCCAAGATGAATTAAATATCTAGAATTACGGGTTTCCATGAGGATTTGTTGCCTCAACTCACCCACATTTGGAACACATAAATTCCCCTGGTAACGAAGTACACCATCTCCCCCTTGGGAGAAAACCTCAACTTTTTGCTGATGAACTGCACCTTTCAACTGAAGTAATATAGGATCGCTATCCTGTTTTTCCTTAACCTCCACTACCAATGAAGATTCTGATCCATTTTGAACTATCACACCAACGTTTGACGTGTTCGTAAGGCAAACTCCTAAGCGAGCAAGTCAGTGAACATCGTTGTCTAACTCTTTCTTTTCTTCATCTACATGCGCTACACTACCCATAGATAGTCTTCTGAGGGTGTCAGCTACTACATTGGCCTTACTCGGATGGTAAAGCACATTCATGTCATAGTCTTTGAGGAATTCAAGCCATCTCCCCTGGCGAAGATTCAATTCTTTCTGGGTGCACACATACTGGAGGCTTTTATGATTTGTGAACACATCAAAATGAACACCATACAAGTAATGTCTCCAAATCTTTAGGGCAAACACTACGACTGCAAGCTCGAGGTCATGAGTGGGGTAGTTCTTCTCATGGACCTTAAGTTGTCTAAAAGCATAAGCTATGACCTTACTTTGCTACATCAACACACTATCTAAGCCAACCCTGGATGCATCAAAATAAATCACATAATTGTCTGACCCATCTGGTAGAGTCAAGACAGGAGTTGTAGTCAACCTAGTCTTCAGTTCTGAGAAGCTTAAGATTTTGTCACACTCATGTCACGACTGAAACTTGACCTTCTTCTGAGTCAACTTGGTCAATGGGGAAGCTATGGATGAAAATCATTCAACAAACCTCAGGTAATAATCAGCCAAACCCAAGAAACTCTGATATTACCTTATGCCACTAATTAGGTCTATGTTACTTGTGACAAGGATGAAACCATTGTGAAATATCTGGAAAAACCAGCCTGCTTGGACCGACCACTTGACAAACTTGAAGATGTTATAAAAAAATTTAAGGGGTCAAAATCTGAGTTGTTCTTCATAAAGCTATTATTTGCTCGTGCTCCACCTTTGGTTAGGATGAACATTAAGCCAGCAAGGGCCTTTAATTCCGAGGAAGAAAGAAATATCACGATAGAGTTGATATGTTTCCCTAGAGCATCTCCCAAGACAGTGTTATTTTGTACGCTCTACTCTGTTTATGAAGTTAAGAACCACAACATCCACAATTTTTGTGGAGTTCCCTATTTAGAGTGAGACAATGTGTGCATCCACATCCACTTTAACTTATATCTATTTTTTCTTGTAGGTTGGAAGGGAATCATATTATCATTACTATTGAAGAACATACTTATTAAAGTAACCCCGTGAGTTCACAAATTTACCAATCGATTCATTTCTTTAACAAAAACAATTTAGAATATATAAACGCATCAATTTACCTTCCCAACCTCGAAATACAGATCAATTTGATCTTATCATATATTCTTTGAATCAATAATACATATAAGGAAAACATTGTAAGGAGTAAAGACATATCTAAATAAGCCAACCTAGTCAATTGTGTTTCATTTCTTAGTTTTGGTTGGAAATGTTCCATCCTTGTCGATTTAACCTTGACGCTCTGCCATGACACTCAATACTTGAAGATTGTTCATAAGGGTCACTATCTCATGATTGCTTTATAAATTGCAAAAAAATTGAGTTCTGCTTGTATTTGAAAAAGTGGTTGAAATAATCTTATTTACTCACATATTTATGTTGATTGTAGGTCACTAATCCAACAGATGGATGAGGCATCTCTGCAACACATATGGAGGGATGCTAACTGTCACGACCCGATTTCTCGAATCACGATGGCACATACTATACCCTACCAGTAGGTAAGCCAACCCGTAACCCAGAACATCAAGCAACGAGCGTAAGGGTAGAAACTAGCGAAAACAATAAACTAAACAAGGAGGAAGCAAACCAAAATAAATATATACAGAAATCCCTCCCAGAACCTGGAAGTCACTAGTACAGAGCTATCTAATAAAGAGTACAAGTCCCAAAAGTGGACCACAACAAAGTGTGTCTCAAAGGCAACAAGACTAGCTAATACAAACGAAGGAGACAAGACAAACCCAAAAGGCCAAGTGCTCGCCCTCGTCTCTGAATCACAGTTGCAAAAGAAGGCTGAAACTACTCACCGCTGGTAACTGGTACTGGGACCTACATCACAAAATAGATGCAAAGCGTAGCATGAGTACCAACACAACAGGTACTCAGTAGGCATAAAAGGCTGACTGAGCAAAAAGGGTAAAAACAATAAGAAATGATAGAATCTAGACACAGAGAGGTCAAAACGGATAAGAAAAGAAAGCACACGAGCATACCAAAAATTAACTCAGTACAACTAAACTAAACCTAACTGGACCCCCATAAGCCCAGAAGGTACACTCGTGCGCAAGTTTAAATAAAACCTGAACGGGCCCCTATAAGCCCGACAGGTACAGAGAATAATTAAGTCTAATGAGAAAGAAGAAAACCGGGCTCCTAGCCTCAAGTAACCAAGATAATCCATCAGACTCCACCCAGCTAGTAGTGCACTACCAGCCCAGCTAGAAAGGGTGACCCCAGGGGGCACCTTACCAAACAGTCCACTCCCAGCTCAGGTAGAAAGAGGGACCCGAGGGTGAGGTTGATATCGCGAGTCGTCTTACCATGCACTCAACTCCCAGCCCAGCTAGAAAGAGCGACCCGGGGACACCCAACCAACAACACACTCCCACATCAGCTAGAAAGAGAGGCCCAAGGGCGATCGTCAATATCACCGAGTCTACCGAGCTAGCGATATGTTCCTAGCCTAGCTATAAAGAACGACCCCGGGGGTGATGGTATCTCCAATAGGATCCAATCCAACAGCAACCACCGTGGAACGCCGTCCATTCTAAGAAATCACAGAAAAGGCTCCAAGCCTATACTATTTCAATCCCACGCCTCTAGTGATGCACCGAACCTTCGAGAATGCGTCGGAACCGCAGAATTAGAGGGAGAAGATACAGAAGTGCAGCAAGTAACCATACCGCCTAATCTAACGCTCAAAAATCAGAATCAAGTCTACCACTCCAGTCTACAAGGATCTAAGTCATCCGAACGACGTCGACATAAAGTCAAGGCTATCCAGCCCACACGGGTCATAAGTCTACGACAATGCGAGCCTAACCTAGACTAAGAATATCATGCTTACCATTAAGGATGAACAAGACATACAACACATAGCATACAAGCATACAATAGCATTTAGCACATAAGCATGCAACTCTACTAAACAGGTTAACATGATACTACATCCGAATATGGCCAATCGATCCTAATATGAGGTATCTAATCAAAGAAAGGTAGAAAACTGGTACCCACCCCCAATTCACTCCAATCGACATGCCTTTACTCAATTAAGCTCAATCTAATAGAAAGGAAGTCGTAGCCTACCTCAAGACCGACCACACGCGCTCGAAATCACTTTGCCAGAGCTTTTCCTTCCCGAACAACCTTTGAAAGCTGTCACTCTATAAAATATAGGATCACAACATTAGTACGATCGTTTAGACACTAAAATCACAATGAACGGAGACGGGTCAATTTTGGAGTCACAACGGGAATCGTGGAACCCACAGTGAACTGTCCATATTTGACTCCGTGAAGAGACCCTAATCTGTACCCCAAACTTGTGTTCCAAAATGGAACACAATTCGAGCCTCAAAACACAGCAAAAACCAACAAGCAAGAAAACCACACTTTAATCAACTTAAATGAAAACAACAGTAGTCTAAACTTGGAATTAACGAGAATCGAATAGTGTCCAGCACTCCTTGAACACTCTACGATGTAGCCACAATAATTCCCAACACGTGGGACATCGAATCACCCAAAACTGAGCTAAAACGAGTGAGATATGACCAAAACAAGAATACCATAAACAAAAGCTCGAAAAAAGGTACAACAGTCAGGTTTATCGCGAAATTACCTCAAACTACGCGCACCCGACAACTTTCGAACACTCTAGAGTGAACACCAAAAATACGAAGCTCCCGCACTTCGAATCGCCTAATTCGGTTGAGAGATGATAGAGTTATGAGGGTTTTAAGTTTGGAAAATGGTTGTTGATAAATCTGCATTTATAGCAGATTTTTCTGCTATAACTTTCCAAAAGCTGAAAACTCCGACGGGGTGCTCCGATCTCGTTCGGAACCCCATGGATGCAAATGAGATATGCAACCATACCAAATTTGATATTTCGGACTCAATGGCACAGTCAAAATTTCCATACGAGGTCATCTTGACAAAAAGTGGGTCCCACACCCAAATGTCATTTTAACTCAAAAACCACAAAACGGCTCGGAAAAATATTTGAAACCTCAGGACACAAAAGAAGGGTCAATCTAGACCAAACTCGACATTCCGGAGCTAACCGCACTGATGGAATTCTCATCCTAGCGCGTTTACTCAGAATATTGACTAAAGTCAAACTTAGGCTTAAACTTAAAGTTAAAACGCCTAATCGCACCGATTCACACTGAAAACATCGGGAGTCATGCCGACCATACTACTAGCCTAAAATGACCCTTCCGGAACTGATGGATTTGTCAGAATTGGATTTTGATGTCATCTTCTTGAATTTTTTATCAAAAATGATCGTTCAAGGCTCATAAACTCCAAAAACACTAAAACTCGCACAAAAGCCAAACGAACGACCAGGTGACCGAACTGTCAGTCCCAACAAGTCATAAATGACTTGGGGTCGCTACAGGAACTCTCTAAACGACACACTGAAGGAAAAACACAGAAATGACCATGAGGGTCATTACAATATCCACTACTAAAAAGGACTTTCGCCAGCGAAAGTAAGGGGTCAAGAAGTACTTGAGGCTCAAACAAGCCGGGAAACTGCTCTCGCATCTCCTGCTCGGTCTCCCAGGTAGCCTCCTCGACTAGACGATGCCTCCAACGGACCTTAACAACAGGAATGGCTCTCGAGCGCATTCTCCTCACATCTCTGGCTAGAAAGGCAACTGGCTCCTCTACAAATATCAAACGGTCATCCAACGCGACTGCTTCATACTGGAGTGCATGGGACTCATCATGAACATACCGGCGCAACATCGAGACATGGAAAACCGAGTGGATGGTTGAAAATGCTGGAGGTAGGGCCAACTCATAAGTAACCTCCCCAACAGTTCGGAGTATCTTAAAAGGCCCAATGTACCTGGGGCTAAGCTTGCCCCGCCTCCCAAACCTCATCACGCCCATCATGGGCGACACACGGAGGAATACTCGATCACCAACAGAGAATCTCAAAGGTTGACGCCTCCAATCCGCATAACTCTGGTGCCTACTCTGAGTCGTCCTGAGTCTATCCTGAATCACTCTCACCTGGTCCAAAGCCTCCTGAATCAAATTCGTACCCCGCGGCCTAGGCTCTGTAGACTCAAACTAGCCCACTGGAGAGCAAAAATGCCTACCATACAATGCCTCAAACAGGGCCATCTGAATGCTAGAATGGTAGTTGTTGTTATACGCAAACTCCGCCAAAGGCAAGAACTGGTCCCAATGACCACCAAACTCCAAAACACAAGCCCGCAACATGTCCTCAAGGACCTTCATAGTATGCTCCGACTGACCATCAGTCTGCGGGTGGAAAGTTGTGCTAAGGTCAACCCGAGTGCCCAACTCATCCTGAAAGGTCATCCAAAAGCTAGACGTGAACTGAGAACCCCGATCTGATATAATAGAAACTGGCACTCCATGAAGTCGAACCACCTACCGAATGTAGATACAAGCCAACCTGTCGACGCTAAATGAAGACTGAACAGGAAGGAAATGTGCTGACTTGGTCAATCGATCAACGATGACCCAAATGCTATCAACACCTCTAGAAGTCCGCGGTAAGCCAGCCACAAAAATGAGATCCCACTTCCACTCCGGAATGGGTAATCTCTGAAACTCACCACCAGGCCTCAAATGCTCGGCCTTTACCTGCTGGCAGCACATGCAACGGGAAACAAAGTCAGCAATATCTCTCCTCATACCACTCCACCAGTAATGCTCCCTCAAATCACGATACATCTTAGGTGTTCCCGGATGGATTGAGTATCTAGACTCATGGTCCTCAGAAAGTATCAACTATATCAAATCCCCAACTCTCGGAACACAGATGCGGCCGGCGAATCTCAACACTCCATCAGGATATAAGGTAGCTTGACCAACATCACCCGCTAATACTCGATCTCTAAGGGCCACCAATGCCTCATCCTCAAACTGACAACCACGGATCCTATCAAGCAAAGAAGACTGAACTCCCATATAGGCCAAGACGCATCTAGAATCTGAGATATCCAACCGAACCAAGGGTTGCTCCTCAACATATAACAAGGCTAGACTACCCATACTCACTGCCTTCCGGCTCAAGGCGTCTGCTACCACATTCGCCTTGCCCGGATGATAGAGAATAGAAAGGTCGTAGTCCTTTAGGAGCTAAATCCAACGACGCTTCCTCGAATTAAGGTCCCTCTGGCTCATGATGTACTGAAGACTCCTATGGTCGGTATAGATCTCACATCGAACTCCATACAAGCAGTGCCTCCAAATCTTAAGCGCGAAAACTACCGCCGCCAACTCCAAGTCATGAGTAGGATAGTTGCGCTCATGGACCTTAAGCTGCCTCAATGCATAAGCAATAACACGGCCCTGCTGGATCAATACGCAACCCAAACCAACGTCGGATGCGTCACAATAAACCGTGAAGCCCTCGCCCTCAACTGGAAGAGTCAATATAAGAGCGGTGGTGAATAACTCCTTGAGCCTCAAAAAGCTCGCCTCACACTCCTCTGACCAAACAAAGGGAACATCAACACGAGTCAACCGGGTCATAGGTGCTGCCAAGGTAGAGAAACCCTTCACAAATCGTCTGTAGTAGCCTGCTAGTCTGACGAAGCTCCGAATCTCAGTAACTGAGGTGGGCCTAGCCCAATCACGAATAGCCTCAATCTTCGCTGGATCTACCATAATGCCCTCCTTGGATACAACATGCCCCAAGAACGCTACAGAGTCTAACCAAAACTAGCACTTTGAGAACTTGGCATAAAGCCATTGATCTCTCAATGTCTGGAGCACAACTCTCAAATGCTGCTCATGATCACCCCTACTTCGCGAGTATATCAAAATGTCATCAATGAAGACTATGACGAAGGAATCAAGATAAGGCCTGAACATGCGTGTCATCAAGTCCATAAAGGCAGCAGGGGCATTAGTCAACCCAAATGACATCACCAAGAACTCATAATGGCCATAACGGGTCCTAAATGAAGTCTTAGGGATGTCTGATGCCCTAATCCTCAACTGGTGGTAACCGGACCTCAAATCAATCTTAGAGAACACTGAAGCTCCATGTAGCTGGTCAAATAGGTCATCAATCCTAGGCAGAGGATATCGATTCTTCACTGTCACCTTATTCAACTGCCTATAGTTAATACACATACGCATCGTACCATCCTTCCTCTTAACAAAAAGAACGGAGAGCGCCCCAAGGTGATACACTAGGTCTGATAAATCCCTTACCCAAGAGATCCTGAAGCTGTACACTAAGCTCTTTGAGCTCTGCAGGAGCCATCCGATATGGCGGAATAGAAATAGGCCGAGTACCTGGATCAAACTCAATCAAAAAATCAATATCACCCTCTAGGGGTAGGCCAGGTAGGTCGGTAGGAAACACATCTAAGAAGTCACGAACAACAGGAAATGAATCAATCGGAGGGACCTCCTTACTCACATCACGCACATAGGCCAAATATGTTAAGCATCTGCTAGCCACTAACCTCCTAGCCCGAATAAAAGAGATAACCCCAACTGGTGTGCTACCACGTGATCCCTGCCACACCACCAGAGGAATACCAGGAATGGCTAAAGTAACGGTCTTAGGGAAGCAATATAAAACAGCGTGAAAAGGGGATAACCAGTCCATGCCCAAAATCATATTGAAATCAACCATGTCAAGCAATTTAAAGTCAGCCCGGGTGTCACGCCTTCGGCCGCGCCACCTCGCGAGCGAACCATCCTACAAAAGAGTGAAACAAGTGAGATTTCAAGGAACAAATAAGACACACGTTGCACGAAAGTGAAATAAAATAGGAAATCTTCTTAAGAACATCCTGTAGCCTCCCGAAGTTAAGTTACAGACGTTTTTGCACCGATCCGCAAAACTCTACTAGACGTTAGCTCTATGCAAGAGAGACCGATGAACCTGGGGCTCTGATACCAACTTCTCACGACCCGATTTCTCGAATCATGATGGCACCTATTATACCTTACTAGTAGGTAAGCCAACCCGTAACCCAGAACATCAAGCAATGAGCGTAAGGGTAGAAACTAGCGAAAATAATAAACTAAACAAGGACAACAAGGTGGAAGCAAACCAAAATAAATATATACAGAAATCCCTCCCAGAACCTGGAAGTCACTAGTACAGAGCTACCTAATAAGGAGTACAAGTCCCAGAAGTGGACCACAACAAAGTGTGTCTCAAAGGCAACAAGACTAGCTAATACAAACGAAGGAGACAAGACAAACCCAAAAGGCCAAGTGCTCGCCCTCGTCTCTGAATCACAGTTGCAAAAAAAGGCTGAAACTACTCACCGCTGGTAACTGGTACTGGGACCTCCATCACGAAATAGATGCAGAGCGTAGCATGAGTACCAACACAACAGGTACTCAGTAGGCATCAAAAGCCGACTAAGCAAAAAGGGTAAAAACAATAAGAAAGGGTAAAATCTAGACACAGAGAGGTCAAAGCGGATAAGAAAAGAAAGCACACGAGCATACCAGAAATAAACTAAGTACAATTAAACTAAACCTAACTAGACCCCCATAAGCCCAGAAGGTACACTCGTGCGCAAGTTTAAATAAAACCTAAACGAACCCCATAAACCCGATAGGTACACAGTATAACTAAGTCTAATGAGAAAGAAGAAAATCGGGCTCCCAGCCCCAAGTAACCAAGATAATCCATCAGACTCCACCCAGCCAGCAGTGCACTCCCAGCCCAGCTATAAAAAGTGACCCTAGGGGGCACCCTACCAAACAGTCCACTCCCAGCCCAGCTCGAAAGAGGGACCCGAGGGTGAGGTTGATAACGCGAGTCATCCTACCATGCAGTCAGCTCCCAGCCCAGCTAGAAAGAGTAACCCGGGGACACCCAGCCAACATCACACTCCCAGCCCAGCTAGAAAGAGAGGCCCGGGGGAGATCGCCGATATCACTGAGTCTACCCAGTCAGCGATACGTTCTCAGGCCAGCTAGAAAGAATGACCCCGGGGTATCTCCAATAGGATCCAATCCAACAACAGCCACCATGGAATGTCGTCCACTCTAAGAAATCATAGAAATGGCTTCAAGCCTATACTATCTCAATCCCATGCCTCTAGTGAAGCACCGAACCTTCGAAAATGCATCGAAGCCGCAGAATGAGAGGAAGAAGATAAAGAAGAGCAGCAGGTAATGATAGCGCCTAATTTAAGGCTCAAACTATTAGACTCAAGTCTGCTACTCTAGTCTACAAGGAGCTAAGTCATCCGAACGACGTCGGCAGAAAGTCAAGGCTATCCAGCCCACACGGGTCATAAGTCTAAGGCAATGCTAGCCTAACTTAGACTATGGACATCATGCTTACGGTTAAGGATGAACAAGGCATATAACACATAGCATACAAGCATACAAGCATACAATAGCATTTAACACATAAGCATGCACCTCTACTAAACCGGTTAACATGATACTACACCCGAATATGACCAATCGATCCTACAATGAGGTATCTAATCAAAGTAAGGTTGAAAACTAGTACCCACCCCCAATTCACTCCAATCGACATGCTTTTACACAATTAAGCTCAATCTAATAGAAAGGAAGTCGTAGCCTACCTTAAGGCCGATCGCGCGCGCTCCAAATCACTTTGTCAGAGTTTTTCCTTCCCGAACAACCTTTGAACGTTGTAACTCTATCAAATATAGGATCACAACGTTAGTATGATCGTTTAGACACCAAAATCACAACAAACGGAGACGGGTCAATTTTGGAGTCACAACGGGAATCGTGGGACCCGCACCGAACTATCCATATTTGACTCTTTCAAGAGACCCTAAACTGTACCCCAAACTTGTGTTCCAAAATGGAACACAATTCGATGCTCAAAACAGAGCAAAAACCAACAAGCAAGAAAACCATACTTTAATCAACTTAAAAGAAAACAACAGCAGTCTAAACTCGGAATTAACGAGAATCAAAAAGTGCCCAGCACTCCTTGAACAATCTACCACGTAGCCAAGAAAATTTCCAACATGTGGGATTTTGAATCACCCAAAACCAAGCTAAAATGAATGAGATATGACGAAAACAAAAATGCAAAAAACAAAAGCTCGAAAAAGGGTACAACAATCAGGTTTATCACAAAATTACCTTGAAATACATGCACCCGACAACTTCCGAATACTCTACAGCGAAGCCACCGAAAATATGAAGCTCCCGCACTTCGAATCGCCTAATTCGGTTGAGAGATGAGAGAGTTATGAGGGTCTTAAGTTTGGAAAATGGTTGTTGATAAATCTGCATTTATAGCAGATTTTTCTGCAATAACTTTCCAAAAACTTAAAACTCCGACGGGGTGCTCCGATCTCGTTCGGAACCTTGTTCTCGCAAACGAGATATGCAACCATACCAAATTTGATATTCCAGACTCAATGGCACATTCAAAATTTCCATATGAGGTCATCTTGACAAAAAGTGGGTCCCACACCCAAATGTCATTTTTAGTCAAAAATCACAAAAGGGCTCGGAAAAATATCGGAAACCTTGGAACACAAAAGAAGGGTCAATCTAGACCAAACTCGATATTCCGGAGCTAACCGCGCTGATGGAATTCTCATTCGAGCGTGTTTACTCAGAATGTTGACTAAAGTCAAACTTAGGCTTAAACTTAAAGTTAAAACGCTTAATCGCACCGACTCACACTGAAAACCTCGAGAGTCATGCCGACCATGCCACTAGCCTAAAATGACCCTTCCGGAGCTGATGGAATCGTCAGAATTGGATTCTGATATCATCTTCTTGAACTTTTGATCGAAAATGATCGTTCAAGGCTCATAAGCTCCAAAAACACTAAAACTCGCACAAAAGCCAAACGAACGACCAGGTGACCGAACTGTCTGTCCCAGCAGGTCATAAATGACTTGGGGTCGCTACAGAAACATTCTAACTGATACACCGAAGGCAAAACACAGAAATGACCATGACGGTCATTACACTAACTTAGTGGTGGACCTATTAGCAGATTATGGAAGGACAACAAAGGATCCAAATATGGCTATAAATCAACTCTACATTTTTAATGCATCTCCTTCCTTTATATTAAAAAATCTTGAAAGAGATGCTACTGGAACTACATCGCTTAGATTACTTCCTTTTTGCAATAGATAAACCTTATTATTAAATAAATAAAATCCTTCCGTTCTTAATAAAACAAGTGGTTGATAATAAAAAGAATGATGAAATATCAATATTGGAAAAGCTTCTTTTTAGCTTTCCTTCACTTGAAACACTTCCTTTGGGTTGCTTTGTCCTTGAGGTAAGAAATTAACATGTTGTTTCACCTCAATAACTTATATATGGTGATCGTATTCATCTCATTATAATTATTGTACGTGTTCAAAATATTTTGAATGCGATTATAGCTCGGGATGGGCTTCCTTCCAAGCTCATCTGCTTTTGACATATACAATTAGGCCTATTTCGTAATATATTTGGTGCGTGATAAGACCAACAAATTTTGTATGGTCGAAAGAGATTGTTAATGCAGTTTATTTTAATCCAGATTAAGTCCTATTACTGTGTTGCCACAATGTTAAAAGATACTTGCATTATTTTGACATACCAAACAATTGGAGCTTGAGTAATATAGACCATGAATTGGTTAAACTAGTTCTCTGGTTTTGTATCTGGTTTTTGAATCAACATTTTTTAGAAACTGTCATAAATTGTCCCTGAACTATTAGAGCATGTTTAAAATAGTTCATTAACTATACATTTATCATATTTATGTTGGCAAAAGATATGAATGACTACTCGAAGAAGATGTTAACAGAGAGAAACTTTTTTTTATTACTTCATAAGACAGCGCTACAAGTCTTTAAATAGAACTTGGAAAGAAACAAACCTAGAGAAAAAATAGGGCACTAGTTTAGCTCTAACCCATGACCTGCTAACTAACTAACATCAACTAATTAGGACTCCTAAAAGTACTGCCACTAACAACATTAAACTTTTGAGTCAGTCAACTAACAATTTAGTCCTTTAATTATTCAAAATGTTATCAAGTTTGGTCTCTTAACTATATACTTATCATTTTGTCTCTTAACTATACACTTGTCGGTTTTAGTATTCTAAGTATTTAAAAACTTATCAAATTTGGTCTATGTTTACTTTTTATACAAATAGCTTAGGTGTATATTAATAGAATTCATGTCTTGAAATTAAAACTTTAACCCGTTTTTCCAGGTGTTTGCCTCTCCCCACTACTTTTTCTTTAAATTACTCTTATGAAAAGAACTTTAACCTCAATAATTACAAATTAAATTCATGAGAAAAGAAAATTTAAGTCATTATTAGGGATGGAAAAATGGTAATTTATATGGTTACCTATTCAAATTACCCATCTAAAGTGAGTTGGTATCCAACTCATTTAAAATGGGTAAAAAAATGAGTCAAACTCATATTACACATTTAAATATTACCCATTTAAAAGTGGGTAGTTAATTGGGTAAAATGGGTACAGGAGACTCATTTATAAAAAGAAAGAAAAGTATCATTAATATTTTTTAAGGTGTTTTTCTTTGAAAAAAACATTATTTTTTGGGAAGGAGATGGGGGGACGGGGCTGGTAGGGGTGGGGTAATGGTGGGAGAGGGGGCAAAGTAGTAAAAAATAAATTTTAAAAAAATGGAGGCGTTGGGGTTGTGGGTAGGGTCGAAGTAGTAAAACAAATCATTTTTGAGGCGTTGGAGTTGGGGATGGGTGGGCAGGTTAAATTTAAAAAGGTTTAAGAATTTTTTTTCGGGGGCTGAAGAGTGAGGTAAGAGATTTTGCTTTTAAAGATTTTAACATGGTCCCTATAATAATATGGGTAAATATGGATACCCATATTATCCATTGGGTAACTCGTTTTTACTCATTTAAAATATGAGTGGAGTCGAGTATTTTACCCATTTTATTTAACTCATTTTCGAATCGACCTGCTCGTTTGCTAGTGGTAGTCATGATTTTATTCAATAAAGGATAAAATGAAGCATTTTTCTTTTAGTTTCCCGCCTGGTGTCCGGAGCCCACGTTGGAGCTCCGACTAAATCTGAATCGCGCTCTCCAGGGCCCATTCGAGGGTGGCTCTCCCAACATGATTTTCTCTATGCCCAGGGTTCGAACCCGAGACCTCTGGTTAAGAGTAAAGCACTCTCACCAGTGAACCACAACCCATGTTGGTAAAATGAAACATATTACTACTGCAAATGTGTTGAAATTGCTAAAAATTATTATAAAAAGAAAAAAATTAAAGTTATTACCCATTAGGTGTGGATAGGGATTCATTTTTATTTAATAGAAATAAATTTCTTACAATGAGAATAAAATTAAAAGTTCTTTACTCATATATTTTGCTTTCAAATTTTCTACTCCAACGACTTTGTTGAAGGAAATTTATTTAATTTTTTAGAAGTTGAAATTTATAAAATGATAGATTTGCAACTTCTTAATTTTTTTTTAATTTAGAAAGAGATCGGTTTTATTATTCTAGTCGTTTTATTTTAAGTAGAGAAAGTTGAGTAATAAAAAATTTCACACTGTTTATGAATCGTTAACCGCTTGAGAAGCGAACATAGCATATTCAAGTCACTAGCAACAATAATATGCTTCATATTATTCTCCATTGAATAAAATATTTATATCTTCTTTCCTCATTAATTTTATTTTGAATCGATGGAGTTAGGTTCTTTTATTAAGAGTAATTTGAAGAAAAATTAGTGGGAGAGAGAGAGAAACAATTGAAAAAATGAGTTGACCATTTAATTTCACGCAGGCATGGGTTTCACTGATGTTAACCTAAGCTATTTGTATAAAAAGAATTAGACAGAGGCCAAACTTGATAAGTTTTTGAATACTTAAAGGACTAAAACCGGTAAGTGAATAGTTAAGGGACCAAACTTGATAACGTTTTGGATAGTTAAAGAACTAAATTCGATAAATGTATAGTTAATGGACTATTTTAGACCTACTCCAATAGTTCAAGGACCATTTAAGACATTTTCTCCAAAAAACAAATTCATCCATACTTTATTCTTATTAAAGAAATTATACAAATATATATTCCAATAATTTATGTGCACAAAAAATGATATCAATATAACCTCTCTAAATTCATATTTGGTAATTAATAAACTCTGTAAAATAATATTTTTTCATGTCTTAACTTGGGCAAGTGAAAAAAAACTACCGATTCGATAAGATAATATATTTTTAAAACACCCATATATAAAAATATGGTGTCATTAATATTATAAATTAATAACTTAAAATTACAAAAATATTTAAAACAATTTAGTGAAATATAATTTTAGTGTTTTTGTTAAAAATTAATCTAGTTGAAGCTCATCTCTATTTTTTCTTATTGCATCCAAAAGTTCCAGTGTTTTCTTCTAAAACTACACCGAAAATTGTTAAGAGTTTAGGCGCGATAAGTGTTTTCTTATGCGTAACTAGTAGGGGTGGAGCTAAGTGGAGCTTAAGGGTTCACCCAAATCCCCTTCGTCGAAAAATTATACTGTATATGTAAGATTAAATTCTAATTTTATGAGTATCTTTATTAAATTGAACCTGCTCAACACTAAAAGAAAGGATAATGTAGTGGTTAAGGGGGTTCATTATTGTAACACCTCAGACTTCGATCAGTTTTTAGTTTTGGGTTAACTTCAAATGACCATATCTTTTATAACATAAAGAATTAGGTGGCCTATGAGGTATTAAATTGAAGGTCTCTGAGTCCTCTTTCCAACACCACCATGTTTGCTAAATTCCGAACTCTGATTAAGAAGTTATTCCCGTTTGAGTGAAGCCTCTCTAGTTAAGGCTTTTCATCCATATGAGAAGGGGTATTTTAGGTTTTTCCTTATTCCACTCAACTTGACCACGTTTTTATCACCCAATTTCGGGTCCTAATCAGACACTAAGATAATTTTCACATTCCTAAATAGCTAGAATTTTAGGATGAAGTTTCAAGAAGAGGAAAAGAGTGTTTCCAAGCGTGCATTTAAGGGTTGAGGAATTTCGCCAAGAACAATCGTTCTTTCCAGGTATGTGAGGTTTCTCATAGTGATGGACTTGTTCGTTCTCATGCCAATCATCTAATTCTTCCATTAATTCGTCCATGAAATAGTTTATGTAAAGATTCTCAAGTAGTTCTTGAGTTTTAGCCCCATTCTTTAACAATGGAGGTTTTTAGTTCTTGAGGTGAGGGTATTTCGAATGAGTGGTGTTTCTTGATAGAATTTGGGTGGAATTTTGATAATTTTATGTTGGGTTTGTGAATTAAAGAGAGTTCAGAAGAAACCAATAGATTCTAAATGAGTTAGGACCTGAAATTGAGCAAGAAAATTCGTCGGGTTTCTAGGTTTAGGGTGGGGCAATGTGCAACCAAGGCGCCTGCAATGTGCCCCAATGAAGCCCCAGAACATTTGGGGCTGGCATGACGCGCCACTGATGCGTCGGGATTGCCAGGCCCTTTTCTTCATCGTTTTTCGTCCCGTATGTGTTCCTTTGAATCATGTTTTCGTTCTCTTCTTTATATTAACTCTTAAGGTCTTCATTAATCCTTGAGAGACCCTACATATCCTAATTAAATGTCTTAATTTACATTTCAAATTAAAGTAAAGTTAAGAGGAAAGTTCAAGAGGTCCTTTTGAGTCAAATTAGAGAATCCTTTCGCAATTAACTAAAGATTTGAACTAAGTCTTGAGTAAATGAGTATGAGAATGAGGAGATTTGTGTTTCATGTTATAAAAATGAGTATAAGGGAACTAGTATTTCCTAATGTAACACTTTTACATTTTAAAGGAGAGAAACATCAATTTCTAAATGAGTTTACAAGTTTATAGAAGTTTCAGAGTATTACCTCTTTTAAGAGGATCTTTTGAGTAATTAAATTCAAATTGAGAAAGAGTTATGTTGTACACATTTAAGCATGAGTATATATTATTAGGAGTAGTATTGAGCACCGATATGGGGATGAGTTCAGACAACTCAAAATCCTCATAAACTATGTATGCCAACATGGGTAAAGGATCATACTTTTTAGATGATTCCTTATTGATTTTAAGCATAGCTTAGTGGATCCAGTTATTTGAGATCTTCTATACCCCGGCAAGGTATAGGACAGTTCTAGCAGCATGGGTGAGACGTTGTATCATCACATAGCTCATAGTGATGGTTGTCGGTTAGAGAATCTCCCAAATAAGCGTAAAGAGTATGTTATTATATTTTTATACATCATTGAGTTTTATCTCATGTTTTATAATGTTTTGAACATTTTATCTATCATTGTTTCTTTGTATTGAGTTGAGTTGCGGTGAGTATTTCTTCAAGTCCTGTAAGTTCAGTTAACTATTGCTTTAGTTTTCCCCTTACATGCTCGTACATTCAATGTACTGACGCCATTCAACCGACATCTTTCTATGATGCAGATACAAGTGTTCAGGTTCATCAATAGGCACTCTGTTGATACCATTTGCATTCCAGTTAGCTTTGGTGAGCCTCGTTGCTTTCCAGAGGGTTCCACATTTATATTTCAGCTTTGTTAAGATGTCGTGGGTCTTGTCCTAACAATTATCGTAGTATTTAGAGGCTTCATAGACAGTAATAGTTGATGAGTCTTTCACTATTTCTCTTGTGATGTTTTGAGACGTTGAGTTGTTTGCTTATGTTTATGTAAGTACTTTTAGACATTCATTAAGTTAAGTTGTTTTGAGATATTATAAGTTAAAGTTTGGTAATTGGAGTCCCCATTTTACTTGAGTAAGTCTTCCACTAAGTAGTCAGTCAGGCCAAGGGTTCTCTTGGGACCAGCGACTGTTCTCGAGTGCCGACCACGTCCAGAGTGTAGGCTCGGGGATTGACAATTATATGCCAGAAAGGCTCGTGTTTGATTCTCATTGTGTGCAATAATTTTCACTCTTTTTTTTGCTTTGAATAAGGCTGAGATGGGCTCAAGTTTTAGGCTCAGATTCCCATGAAGCTTTATTCTTTTTTTCTTATTACTTTTATATTTATGCTATTTCTTTTTCTCAATTTGTCTTTGTTTAAATTTATCAGCTACATTCTTTGTAATTTTATCTGTTTTTTCTTGTTATTTATATTGATCATTTTACTTCTACATAGGTCTCTTTTCATGTACTAAGTTGAAGAAACGACGAATTGTTATTAAATTTAAATTGCATTAGAAAAATTATTTATATAAAATAAAGTAAATTAAATTTAATCAAACGAAGAAATTTAAAAGTCATGAATATTTTTTAATAAAATTTGTTTAGTTGAATTTTCTTTCTTTAATTTTATAGTGTTTCTCTCCTATTTTTTTAGTTTTATTTTAAAGAGATGGAAACAAAATTAATCTTATTTAATTTATTGATCATTTGTCTCTTTTTTTACAAATGAATAACCTAGTAATTTGAATTAAATGAACTAAAAAATGATGATAACATTTATTTATCTTCTGAATATACATTATAATATCAGTAACTCAATTCTTACTCCTTTTAAAAAATCTTGGGGGTTTTTATAGTAACATATTATTAAAGGGGCTTTAATTCAGTTTTTTTTTATTTTTTTTATTTTTTTTTAAATAAACTAAAATGTTGGAAAACCAAAAAAAAAAAAAGCACAATTTTTTTTAAAACCTCGATGAAGCAGTGTAAGAGTAGGAAGAACTTAAACGCGACATGACAAAATAAGTTAAATTTAGCGGGTTAAGATTAATATTTTCCTTTCATCTCACTCTGTTTTTCATCTTGTAAATTTCACATGTTTACTACTTTATACTTCGAACCCCCTTCACAGAGATCCTGGATCTGGTAACTGGTTCCAAATGTATTGTATTGTCTTCAACTTCATCATCAGCGTTGCTTTCTCCGATGGTATTCACAATTTCTTCTAAGCTTTGAACCGCTGAATATATATCACTGTCATCCGAGTAATCTAATAGGTTATTGGCATTCATTGTGTTGCGGTAACCGAGATTATTAATCATGATGTCAAATTCATGATTATCATTTTCACAAGAGGGTTCATTTAAATTCTTTGAGGCTTCATCCCCAAAAGATGTTATCAAAATAAACCTTCACTGAATCTCTAAAATATTCTTTAAATAAATAAATATCAGTTTATCCATCAAATAATACCTCTACAAAATAATAATATTTCATGAATCTGACAATATCAATTTAGAGAGGTTTTACTATAGTTTGTGGTAATAGTAGAAGAAGAATAGAATAAAGGCATAATATGTAATGTGCTCTTTAATTTGACCTTAACGGACATCTATGCCTCCAACTTTGGGTGTATAAAAATAGGCACTTAAACTATCCAAAAGTTGAACAAGTGTAACGACATGATTTCGTCGTTATGGGAAAAACCAATGGGAAAAGAATTTGGGCCAAAAAACTTTTGGGTAGTAACTTGGAAATTTCTAGCCTAGTCCAGATTTGGATGTAATCTGAGTCAGGTAAGGTCTAGGGAAATATGGTAATGAATGAGAGATCTAATTGTAATTTTGATGACATGAGTAGATAACTAAGACGCTAAGGAATCCGTACGACTTTACAGAATTAATTCCGGGTAAGTAGAACTCCCAAACACGATCATAGCGTGAACGAGTATTTTTTGAATGTCATGGGTTGAAGGTGTGTTGTGAAATGAGAGTTTGGAACTCAAATTTTGACTCTCTGTTTTCGTGTAAGCTGTCAGGGTTGGATTATTCCCGCCAGAGAGGGGCTATTGTGGCAGGATGGGGTCCGCCGTAGCGGGCCAGTCGCGAATTAAGTCGGTATTAAAACCCAAAAATGTCATTATTCTGCAAACTTCGTTCTTAAGATCTAGGAGACGACCCCAGGTGATTTCTTGACAGTTTTCCACGACTTGGTGCTAAAGGTAAGGATTTCACTCCCCGAATCCATTTTTCGATCCGTAGAACGTAAATTCATGGGTAATTATCGTTGGGGGAGGGTTTTGGCCTGAAGTTAATGGTGTAAAAAACCCTAAGTTGGGTATTGGGATCATGGGTTTGGCCTAGGGTTGATAATGTTGATTATAATCCGGGTAATTAGGCCTCGTTTATTGATCCTTGTATTAATTTGCTATTTTTAGACCACGAACAAGCGGAAAGAATCTGGAAAGGAAAGATTCAAGTGCCTTAGGGGGATTCAAGCTTGGTTTTGAGGTAGGTGATGGTTTGATTTCATTTGCTACATTGTAATGCATGTATGTATGCGAATGTTGCACTATTGATCAAACCTAATGTAAATGAGTATGAATGAATAACTATATGCCATGAATCACCACCTGATTGTACGATTATGAGAATGTACATTGTGATTGTGATTGTGGTATGTTGAATGGATCGGGTGTCACGTTTCGATACACTAACTGGGATCGGATGTCACATTCCGGCATATACTTTGAATCGGGTGTCACGTTTCGACACACTAATTGGGATCGAGTGTCATGTTCCGGCAAACTAAAAGTTTGGGTATGGGTTCCACGAGAAGACCATTGAATTGTCATAGTTACTTGTTAATAAGAATGTGGAATTGTAAGTTGTTCTTGATTGATAACCGGTATATATGTATATATTATGTGCATGTCATGTTTACTATGTTGTGACTGCTTATGTATGTTCGCTTACCGGAATAGCCGTGTGATCCTACTAGTACACTATAGTTGTGTACTGATACTACACTTGCTTTTTCTTTGTCGAATACAGGGCATATTCAAGCAGCTACTAACAGACCTCGCTTAGAAGATCACTGATCGAGACCGAATTCAAGGATGAGCCAGTTTTTCCAGGCTGCCATGAGTTCTCATTCTGTTTAGTCCATTTATGTTCGTACTTAGACTAGTACTTTAGATATTCGTTGTTAGTTTCGGGGTTGTACCCTTTTTTCTTAGACTTATCGTTAGTAAAGTTTTGGTACATTGACTATCAAGTTCTAGGCGTTGTTTCCCCAATGTTTTGATAATGAATTTTGTTAAACATTTGGAGTTTATGGGAACTCCACTTTATTTCTGTATTAAACCTGCTTCCGTAGCTTTAAATGTTTAGTTCTTGGTTAAATTGTTTAGTTGGGTTGTAGTAATGGTTCTCTCATTGGAGGGTTAGTGTGGGTGTCATTCACAACAGTTTGGGTCGTGACAAAATTGGTATTAGAGCCCTAGGTTCGTTGATCTTGGTATACCAAAACGAGTCTAGTAGAGTCTTGCGGAACGGTACAGAGACCTCTGTACTTTTCTTTGAGAGGCTATAGGACTTTAGAAAATCTCTCTATTTTCTCTTGTCTCCTTTCGTGCTATGACTTGAATCCAGTTGGTATCTGGGTGATACAAATTGGTATCTTTCCTCCGTCATTTTTCATGGGTACTGAATCTGAAGATTCTTATGATTTTCTTGTTGATTGTCATGAGCTGCTTTATAAGATGAATAAGGTAGAGTGATTTGGTTTTGAGTTATGACTTACCAGTTCAAGGGAGACGCCAAAATGTGGTGGTGGAATCATGTCGAGTGCCGACTAGTGAAGGGATTAAGGTCAGACTTATGAAGGGATTAAAGTCAGATTTGCAGATTCGAGCTTATAGGGGACAACATTCAAGAAGTTTTGTAAGGGACGGCTAGATAATGAATACCATTACTGTGGAAAATGCATTAAGTGTTGTTGTCATAACATGTATGGGTTGCTTAGTAAATGATGGAATTGTGTTGCGGCGATTGAGGTTAGAATCTCTACTACGATTTCCTAGATTGAGTGTATATCAATGAGGGTCATGATACGACTGCTCCAGTAGCAGCGATGCTTACTTGGTTAAGTTATTAAGTGTGTTACAATGGTGGAGAACCTGGATATATGAGGAGAGATTGTCCACATCCGCACATAGTGGACCCCGTGCAGCAGCAAACTAGAGTAGTGGTACCCACGGGCAACGATAATAATAGTAGAAGACGTCGATAGGGTGCTCGAGAAGGGAATCAACGAGGCTGTGGAGGTCGGGGAAATGGTAATGCACACAGAGGAGCAACGCAGCCAGGCAAAAAGGTTGTTTGTCAAGATGACAGGCTCAGTCTGATGCCTTTCCGGGCAAGACCGAGGTGGAGGCATCTGATGCAGTGATAATATGTACTATTCTTGTTTGTGACCGGATGACTAATGTGTTATTTGATCTGGGTTGTACCTTTTCATACGTGTCAGTCCTGTTTGCCTTGGGTTTTGATGCGGTTTGTCATATACTTGAAGCCCTCATCCATGTTTCTATCCCAGTTGGAGAGTCTGTCATAGTCACCCATGTTTATCGTGCTTGTCCTGTTATGTTTATGGGTTCCCAAACTTGGGTTGATTTGGTTATTTTGGATATGACTGACTTTGATATAATCTTAGGCATGAATTGGTTGTCCCCCTATTATGTTGTGCTTAATTGCAATACTAAGTCTTTGACTCTAGAGATCCCAGGAAGGGAAAGGTTAGAGTGGGAAGGGGTGTACAAGCCTAAGCCAGCTAAGGTCATATCCTCCATTCAGGCTAGGAAACTGGTGGGGCAGGGATGTTTAGCGTATTTGGCTCATATTCGGGATGTTGAAGTTGAGTCTCCCTCTATTGAGTCTATCCTTGTAGTATCAAAATTTAGAGAAGTGTTTCCTACTGATATGCCTGGTATTCCTTCGGATAGAGATATAGATTTATGCATTGGGTTGGAACCTGGTACCCGTCCCATATCCATTCCTCCTTATCGTATGGCTCCGGCTAAGTTAAGAGAGATTAAGGCTCAGATTCAAGAACTACTTGATAAATGATTCATCCGTCCTAGTGCCCCTCATGGGGTGCTCCTGCCTTGTTTGTTAAGAAAAAAGATGGTAGTATGAGGATGTGCATAGACTACCAACAGTTAAATAAGGTCACCATTTGGAACAAGTATCCACTGCCTCGTATAGACGACTATTTTGACCAGTTGCATGGCACATCAGTTTTCTCTAAGATTGATCTAAGGTCTGGTTACCATCAGTTAAAAATTAGGCCTGAGGATGTACCAAAAACAGCATTCCAGACCCGTTATGGGAACTATGAGTTTCTAGTGATGTCGTTTGGGTTGACAAATGCGCCTGCCGTTTTCATGAGTTTGATGAATGGTGTGTTCAAACCATTTCTGGATTCATTTGTGATTGTTTTTATTGATGATATTCTGGTTTATTCAAAGAGTAAGGAAGAGCATGTCGACCATCTTCGTATAGTTCTGGGTGTTCTTAGGAGACAAAAGTTGTATGCGAAATTTTCTAAGTGCGAGTTTTGGTTGACTTCAATTGCCTTTTTGGGGCATGTGGTTTCAAGGGAAGGGGTAATGGTAGATCCCCAAAAGATTGAAGCAGTCAAGAATTGGGTTCGGCCTAGCTTTGTAACAGAAATTAGGAGTTTTATGGGGCTCGCTAGCTACCATCATAGATTTGTGAAGAATTTTGCTTCTATCGCCGCACATTTGACAAGGTTGACCAAAAATAAAATACCACTTGAATGGACTGACAAGTGTGAAGAGAGCTTTCAAAAGCTCAAGACTCTTTAGACCACAACATCGATCTTGGCACTACCGGTGGAAGGTATAGATTTCCTTGTTTATTGTGATGCTTCACATTCGGGCTTGGGTGATGTGTTGATGCAGGGTACGAATTACATAGCTTATGCATTGCGGCAGTTGAAGGTACATGAGAGGAGCTACCCGACGCATGATTTGGAGTTGGCAGCGATAGTATTTTCCCTTAAGATCTGGTGCCCTTCTGTTGACCTCAAGTTCAAGCCAAAAATTTCACTAAGTCTGAATCACTTCTATGGGTACCTCCACCGACCCGAAGAACACTCTATGACCCATCCTGTCCATTCGTTAGTTAAACATTAGAGACTTGTCATTTCCAAATCTCAAACCAAGTCCTACGACTTCCTTCTTACCTCCCGTAGGACTCCTACGACTTCCTATGGTCCCTAGGTTGGAATTGTAGACCACAACCTCAGTGCCAAAAATGAAACTTTTCCTTTCAATCTTAACTTCTAATTGCTGAGGTGTTACAATATCTCTCCCTTGGGAACATTCATCCTTGAATGGGACTCAAGCTATCATGAATAGAGTATGGAGAGAACCTAACAACCCAACATGAAGGCAAATCTCATCATAATGCACAAAATCAAGGAATAATCAACTCCAAGCTAAAACATAACTTTGAAACAACTTTCATGAAGCATGCATGTGTAGGGAAACATGAGAATGACAAACACATAAATCGAAAGAATGAACAATGAGAAACTTAATACCTCAAGATAGAATATGAGTGGTGGGAAAGATATGAGGATACAGGGACATCAAATTGAAGTTGACCTCCCAATTAGCACCATCAACTAGTTGCTGCAGAAGAGATAAGAAAAGGCTTAGCAGAATGGATCTGGTAACTGTTATGAATGTGGAGGAGTGGGGCATTTTTCTCGTTACTATTCCAATGTTCAGACAGATGAATGTTGTTGATTCCTCCAAAAATCCTTCACAGATGCAACTTCCTTATTTCTCAACTTTCAGACTTGACAATCCAAAATTTCAATCGGAACCTCTTCATAAGAAAGAATTTCTTGAACTTCCAAACTTTCCAAAGGAACAATATAAGTAGGATTACCAACAAATTTCTTCAATAATGAAACATGAAACATCGGATGCATCGATTCCAAGTCGAAAGGAAAATCCAACTCATATGCTACCTTACTAATACACTTCAAAATCTAATATGGGCCCACATACCAGGGACTAAGCTACCTTTTCTTTATGAAACCTCATCACACTCTTCATAGGTGAGATTTTAAAGTAGACCCAATCGTAAATATCGAATTCGAGCTCTCTTCTTCTAACACCAGCATATGATTTTTGTTGACTTTCATCCATTTTCAATCTTTTCCTAATAAGTCAAACCTATTCCATAACCTAATGCACCAACTCAGGCCCTACCAAAGCGACCTCACCAACTTCAAACCAACCAATAGGAGACCTACAGCTCCTACCATAGAGAGCCCCAAATGGAAATAATCATACCAATTATTCTTGATCTCGATCACACAAGCCCTCAACATATCTTTCAAAGGTCTATATAGTACGCTCGGCTTGTTCATTGATCTGAGGATGGAAAGACGTGCTAAGATTCACTTGAGTACCCAGACCCTTCTGAATGATCTCCAAAGCTGAGTAAACTAAGTACAACAATATGAGATAATAGAGAAAGGCACTTCATGAAACCTCACCATTTTCTGAATATAAGTCTTGACATAATATTTGATTGAAACTGAAGTCTTTACGAGAAGAAAATGAGCCAAATTCATCATTCGTTCCATAATAACCCAAATTGAGTAAACTTAGCGATGAGTACGAGGTAAACCCGTAATAAAGTCCATATTAAAATCTTCCCATTTCCATATAGGAATGCTAATGTCTTGAGACAAACCTCCCGATTTCTAATGCAAAACCTTCACTTGTTGGCAATTTGGACTCTTAGCCAAAAATTCCACAATATTCTTCTTCATCTCATTCCACCAATAGACTTCCTACAAATCACGACACATCTTGGTGGCTCTCGGGTGAATAGAATATCCATAACTATGAGCTTTCATCAAAATCTGATTTCTCAACTCATCAATAATTGTAACACATAATTAACCTTGGTAACGAAGAACGCCATCTCCCCCCTTAGGAGAAAGCCTCATTGGCTTTTTTGGAAACCAACTTCTTCAAGTACACCAAAAATGGATCAAGATCTTGCTTAGCTTTCACATCTGACACAAAAGATGACTCAGACCCATTTAAATAATGATACCACCCTCATCGAAATCAACCAAGTAAAAACCTAGAAGAGTTAGTCTATAAACATCACGAACTAACTCTTTCTTACCATCCTCAACATGGGCCATACTACTCATCGATAACCGACTAGGGGCATCGGCCACCATATTGGCCTTGCCCGGGTTATAGAGGACGTTCATGTCATAGACTTTCAAAAGTTTGAGCCATCTCCGTTGGTGAAAATTTAGATCTTTTTGCTTGAATATGTTCTGCCATATTTTGTGGTCAGTAGACACGTCCACATGGACACTGTACATGTAATGTCTCCAAATCTTTATGGAAAAAGCAATCACCACTAACTCCAAGTTGTGGATAGGGTAGTTCCTTTCATGCACCTTCAATTGCCTTGAAGCATAAGCAATAACTTTCCTATTTTGCATCAAAACACAATCAAGACCAATTCGAGAAGTATCACAGTAAACTACAAAAAAATACAATCCTTCCAGTAATGTCAAAACCAGCGCAGGTAAGCCTATCCTTCAACTCTTGGAAGCTTTTCTCACATACTTCGGACCGTAGGATCTTAACCTTTTTTGAGTTAATCTAGTCAAAGGAGAAGCAATAGAGGAAAATCCCTTAACGAACCTTCTATAATAACCGGCCAAGCCGAAGAAACATCAAATGTCCGAAGGGGAAAGAGGCCTAGCCAAATTCTTAATCAGTTCCATCTTCTTAGTATCAACCTCAATACACTTATCAGAAATAATGTGGCCAAGGAAAGAAACAGACCTCAACCAAAACTCATACTATCTAAACTTTGCAAATAATTGACGATCCTTGAGGACTTGCAAGATGATCCTCAAATGATTAGCATACTCATCCTCCTCCGAGAATAAATTAAAATATCGTCAATGAACACAATCACGAACATGTTAAGATATTATTTAAACACCCTATTCATTAAATCCATAAAAGTGGTGGGGCATTTATCAACCCAAATGACATCACCAAAAACTCATAGTGACCATATCGAGTTCGAAAAGTCATCTTTGGAATGTCACATTCCACTACCGTCAATTGGTGCTTTCTATAAACTCTTTTAGAAACAATGGAGTCACTAATAGACATAGAGATATAAAAAGGATCAAAAAGGATTTCAGGATCAACATCAAATCTCATGGATAGATAAAGAGTAACAAATGACAAGGTAGCAGTTGGATCAAGCAAAACATACCCATTAAAATGAAAGAATCACAAGATACCGATCAGAATATCTGGAGAACCCTCATGATCATGTTGAGTTTGAAGAGCATAAAATTTGTTCTGACAAGGAGCACCCAAAACAGAAGCAATAGGTTGAGCTTTACAACTATCTCTACCTTTAATAGAGAGAAACAAACAATATCTCACCCTGTGATCACTCTTCCCATAATCAAAGAAACCATCCATACAAAATAAGCATTTTCTCGAGTGACTTTTGCCACACTTTTGGCAAACATAAATAGAAGATTTATCACCACCACCTCCTTTAGCCTTAGGGTTGGACACCCTATCATTGTTGAACTTGATAGCTGAAGCATTAGAAGAACCTTGATCGGAAATTTTTTTCCCGAATTGAGGATAGTCGTGTCCATCGAACCTAGAATGAGAAAAGTCACCAACACCGGTCCTTTCCCTCTTTGACTCTCTAGATTTCTCATTTAGATTTTCCTCTTCCATTTTTGGGCATGTATCATCAAGCAAGAGATTTTCATTTCCTTAATCAACATGGCGGCACGACACTCCTTGACCACTAGTTTGGACACACCCGACACAAGCTTGCTAATCTTTGCCCTAGAGTCAACAACTATACTAGGAGCATACTTTGACAATTGAGTGAACTTCAATGCATACTCTTTAACACTCATGTTCCCTTGAAAAAGATTAATGAAATCAAGTACCTTCGCCTCCCTCATCTCAAAAGGAAAGAAATGATCAAGAAAAGACTCTTTGAATTTCTCTATGTCAATAGGACCCACATCAATAACCCTCTCTTCCTTCCATTGGTTGAACCAAACTTGAGCAATGCCTTTGAGTTGATAAGAGACCAATTTAACCTTTACCACTATTGAAACTCTCATAATTTCCACTATTTTATAAATCTCATCAGATAATTCTTGAGGATTCTTATCAATTTTCGACCCATGGAACTCCAGAGGATTCATCCTAGTGAAGTCCCTCAGTCTTGTTTCCGCCATACCCACAATTGGGTTCATGGGAGCGACAACCTCTCTTTATTAGCTTGGGCATCATAGCTTGAGCAACCACTTGGAAAGCGACTCGAAATTTGGCATGACTCACTTGCTCGACCAATGGATTAATCGGTACTTAAGGAACCTTGGGCTCCAAATCATTAGCTACATTCCTTGTTGCATTAGCTCTTTGAGGAGACATATCCTTAAAATCACCTGACAAGAGTTAGGAGAAAGACCTTATAGAGATAAACTCAATCACAATATATTTGAGTAATGGAAAGAGTGAAGTTTACTAAATGTTGTAGCCTCTTATTCATAAATGTGGCGCACTTCACACTCATAAATAAGACTCTACTCGACGTGGCTTATCAGACGTCCTAGGACCTTTTCTAAAACCTGATGCTCTAAATATCAAGTTTGTCAGAAACCAAGGTACCCCCTAGGTGTGACATGACGAATAGAACTCTAAGAGGCCCTAGACAATCAGCTTGACTAAAGCATGACGTAAAGATATACAACAAGAGAGAATAGGAAACGTAAGTCTCTTATCATAAGAGAAATCTAAGCATAGGTGTGAAAAACTAAACACTGGCATGGCCTTTCTAACATCATATGAGTAGTTGGGAGTAACCATACACCACGTACAAATCTAAAACTAAAGACAAATAAATAAATAGAATATAAATGGCCTTGTCCTCGATCCATAAGAATTTACCAATACACGTGCTTGTAGAGCAATCCAAGCTAACCTCCAGCAGAAAAAGGAGAGTTGCATCCTATATTTGAGACAATATAGTCACAAATATGCATTAGTATGGTGAATCTACTAATATGGAGAAATTTATAAAAAAATAAAGCATGACAGCCTAATGAATTTAAGTATGATATGTATGACCAAGTAAAATGTGATAACAACCTTTATAAAGAAATCATAAATCATATACAAGGTCAATACATACTAAAAACTATTTGAGAAGCTTTCATAAAACCCTTAAATAAAATGTAGTTCATTTGTGGGATATTTACCGTTAACCGATAAGAAGACCATGTGAGCTATAACATGAAATTTGGCATGACCCTCACATTGAAAAGGGATTCTACTTTCCAAGGTATAACTCCATCTAATTCATTCTTTGCTAAAGTGGATCCACTATCTAGGTCATTTAAGACAATCCTACGAGGGCACGTAGTTAAGGGACAAAGACATTGCTTCTAGAGACCCGACCTCTACTAACGGGAGAGCCTCTATCTCAATGTCCTCTCGGTGGTATGTAAATCCCAACGGAAAAGACATAAGCATAATACTATCAAAATACTTGTAAAGACAAAATCAATACTACCAATTCAATCATAAGTCATAATACAGTAGCTCCTTCCAAATCATGATTTCAAATACTTGTTCATAAGATACTTCCTTTCTAAGTGTCTAAATCATGATTTATTCCATATGTGAGAAAACCTTTCATGAATCATTGACACTTTATATTTAAAATATCATTTAGTCATAAATCATTCTTTTCATAAAACATGCATAAATCCTTAATCAAAATTCATGATCATAGTTCATAAGCATTGTTTATAATTCAAGTTCATAAAATAGGCATAGGCATGGATCCATATGAAATCAATTGAAAATCATTGCATATTAAGATTGAATATGGACAATTGAATCATAACTAATAGGACCATGAAAAATAACATGAATCCCTAGATAATTTAGTGAAATTGAATTGAAAATTTGAGTTTCTTTTGGAACCCAATGAATGAAAGGGATCCATTGGTGAATTCTCACATACCTTGGGTAATCAAAGACCTAGCACTGGAGGAAAGAACATAAAAGCTTGATGAAACCCTAACCTTGACTTGAGAGCTCTTGAGAGAAAATAGGAGAAGAAGACTTGGGGATTTTTGGAGAGTTGAGTGAATGAGGAGAATTATGCTTAGTTGTAAGAGTAAAAGTGATTATAGGGGTAGTTATAGGGCCAAAATGATTCAGTTTAGTGGTTGATTGAGTAAGAAAATCAAAATACCCTTGATAAAAATATACTGGGCAGGTCTACGATTTGGGCCTAGGGTCCGTACGAGGTTTTACAGACCGTACTGGTCAGCCATAGAACCAATTACTGAAACCCAAAATTCCAATCAATTTCCATGAATAACTCCTATGGACCGTCGACCATCCTACGGTTCGTTGACCTCTTCCGTGGACCTCAAGCTCAAGTCCATAATTTCACTAAGTCTAGATCACTTCTATGGGTACCTCCTACACCCGTAAAACACTCTACGACCCGTCCTATCCATTTCTAGGTCAAACATCAGAGACTTGTCAGTTTTAAATATCAAACCAAGTCTTACGACTTCCTTCCTAAAGTCCATAGGTTGGACTCGTAGACCACAACCTCTGTGCCAAAAATGAAACTTTTCCTTTCCAATCTCAAATTCGAATTACTAAGGTGTTACATCTGGACTCCAAGAATCTTTTTCTTACAAGTCAGAGTGATCGTGGTCTCTAAACCCTTAAGACCTCTTCTCAATTAGGTTCATTAACTCCATTGGCTCTCTAGTCTGTTGGCACCTTCGGCTTGGCCATCCTCACCAACGAGTTCTTGAGCAAGTTCTTAAGAAAAATAATTTACCTTGTAGTAGTTCCAACTTTAAGTATGAATAAAAGTTCATCCATTCTGCATTTACCGTATGTTGATGTTTGGGGTCCAACCCCTATTTTCTCTTCTCAAGGTCATTGATATTTATCTTATATTTGTTGATGATTACTCCAATTACTCATGGGGTTACCCTATTTCACAAAAATCTGATGTTATTTTCTATGTTTCATCAGCTTCGGACTCTTGTTGAACAATTTAATACATTTATCAAAGCTATTCAATCTAACTGGGGAGGGGAATTTCATCCATTATCTCCTATCTTAAATAAACGTGGCATAATTCATCAGACATCATGCCTACATACGCATGAGCAGCAAGGAAAAGTCGAGCAAAATTATCGGCATATTGTTGAAACTGCTCTTATTTTGCTTTCTCATAGATCTATCCTTGTTCATTACTGATACTTTGCATTTGAGTAAGCCATATTTCTGATTAACCGGTTACCCTCCGATACTAATAAAGGTGTTTCTCCATTTGAATTAATTCACAAGTCTCCTCCAGATTAATCTTTTCTCAAAGTCTTTGGTTGCTTATGTTTTCCCTCTTTTCGACCATATAACAAACATAAGTTCGACTTTAGGAGTAATCCTTGCGTGATCTTTAGCTATAGTCCAGCCCATCTCAGATATAACTGCCTTGATCGTTCCACTAGTCGAATTTACATTGCCAGACATGTTTGTTTTGATGAACAATCTTTCCCTTTTGTTGTGCCCTTCATTCTCGGCCCCAACCTTCTCAGCCACCCCCTCTTATTGAAGGGTATATTTTTCTCTCATTGTGTCTACATCTGTTGATCCTTCACCTACTTTGTTGCAGGAGATTGTTCCTCATTTTTGTTCTCCTGTAACGTCGATCCCTATTGTTCCTTCTAATAATAACTAGCTGAAAAGTGCTAACGCTCCTAGATGTTTTGATGATCTCCTCACCAGTGCAGGGACCTAGTCCTCTGTAGAGTATGCTTGTCTAGGACAACATGCTCTACAGCTGGCAAGCTGTCACTTCAGCGGTTGATGAGGCGTCAGTGACCTAAACCAATCAGAATGGGCATAGTTGTTTGAACATTGGACAATGGCTTTTCATGGTTGATATATTCAACACTCAAACAATAAATTCATCATACATTCAAAGAGAGACATTTCAAGCTTCAAAAACAATAGAGACCTGATCGATTGCTTCAAGTGTTTCCTGTACCAACTGTTACTTTGTTTGCTTGTAATCGTGCTTATATTGAAGGAATCATTTCACCTTGTTAGAAATGTTTCAAGCTTGTGTTAATCATTGTAAGAACTTAAGTTGTCAGTAACTTAGTGTCTTACGTCAAAGTCTATATTAATATGTTAGGATTAGTATAGTGGGCAGTGTTGTATCTGCTTTGGCTCGTCTAAGTGATAGGAGGTATTTCTTAGTGTGGAGATTAGAAGGTTAATCTCATTTTGTAAACTAGCTTTTAATTTTTCTTTGACAAGATTAGTGAAAGCGGTTTGAAAAGTCCTATGAGACAGGTCATGGTTTTTACTCCCTTGAGTAAAGAGGTTTCCACGTAAAGTTGTTTGTGCAATCTTTACTTTCAGCATTTATTTTACTGTTTGTTATTGTAACTGTGTTGAGGACCTGGTCCCACCAAAATCGGTGGACGCATACATTCCGACAAGTGGTATCAGAGCTTGACTTTTCAATCTGGTTAACACCTAGAAAAGAAAGGATCCCGAAGGAATGGCTGCCCCACCCAATATGGAAGAAGGTCAGTCTTCTACCAGGCCACCTCGCTTTACTGGTCAATACTATGGATGGTGGCAAAATCGAATGCACGACTACATCAACGCTGAGGATACAGAGTTGTGGGACATTATTCTTGATGGATCATATATTCCTACAAAGGAGGTGAAGGATAGAGAGCTCACCACTACAGCTTTCAAAACCAGAAAAGAGTACAATAAGCAGATATGAAGAAGATAGAAAAGAACTGCAAAGCAAAGAAGATTCTAGTGTGTGGAATTAGAGCAGACGAATACAACAGAATCTGTGCTTGTGAGACTGCCAAGGAGATATGGGACTGTCTTCAACCAGCCCATGAGGGAACACAACAAGTAAAAGAGTCTAAGGTCGATATGCTTACGACTCAGTACGAGAACTTCTGCATGAACGAAGGTGAAACTATCCTTTAGATGAACTCAAGATTCACCTCCATAACCAACGAACTTAGATGCTTGGGTGAGCCTATTCCTGTAAGCAAACAAGTTTGAAAGATTCTCAAGGTGCTTCCCAAGTCTTGGGAAAGCAAAGTGGATGCCATAACAGAAGCCAAAGATCTAATAACTTTTCCCATGGATGAACTGATCGGAAATCTTCAGACCTATGAGTTGAACAAGAAACAGGGTACGACCGTGAAGGAAGGGAAGAAGGAGAAATATGTTGCCTTGAAGACATCTCAAAATGATGTGCCTGAGGAGGAGGATGAAATGGCGTATGTTACTAGAAGATTTCAAAAGATCATAAAGAAGAACGAGGTTTCCAAAAGAAAGCTTCGACCAGCAGAAATGCTACTGCAAACGATCTTTGCCATAAATGTGGCAAGCCTGGCCACTTTATGAGGGACTACCCTAGCCAGAAGCAAGAAACTCAGGACATCAGGCCTCGCAAGAGGGACCTGGGTCCAGACCATGCTAGGAGGAAAGTTCATGTTGATCAGCTGGTGAAAAAAGCCTTGGCCGTATAGGGAAATAAGTCAAGTGAATCAGAAAAAGATACAGAAAGTCATGAAGATGTTTCAATGATGGCTATTAAAGATGATGAAAATGTCTTCAACTTCATCTTCTCATTAATGGCAAAGTCTGATGATGAAAAGGATCTAACTGAGGTAACTCTTTTTGATCTTAAAGATGATCTAGATACTTTTTCCATTAAAAATTTGAGGAAACTCGTTGCATTGCTTATTGATTTTGTTGATGAACTAACCACTGAAAACTTAATGACGAATGAAAAATTAAGTTTGTGTGAGGATGGAAATTTAGCTCTTGTCTCTCAAGTTTCTAAAATGAGTGTTAGGATAGGTATCCTAGAGACTGGAAACATCACACCTGAGGAGGATCCGTGTACCTCGGAGGGTGGAAAGTGAAATCTTAGTATTTTTTAGGAAGAGTTGGAAGAAAAACTTAGAATCTCGGAATCTAAGCTAGTTGCCTCTCTTGAAACAAATTCTCAACTGAGGAAAGATCTGAGCAGGGTCAAAGAAGAGTTAAGCCACTCTCTTAAGTGGACTGACTCCTCCAAGATACTCTCTAACTTGACTAGTCAGAGCTTCAATGAAAAGAAGGGTTAGGCTGCATACCAATAGAACCTCCTTATAATCCCCATAGCAAATATGTGTTCGTCTCTGACAATCTCTTGTGTACTCACTGTGGTCGTAATGGTCATCTGAAAGAAAAGTGTGAGACTCTGAGAAAAGTAAAATAAAGGCATGTGAAATTTGTTAGATCAGAAAAGAATGTTAAAAGAGGACACAAGGTACCTGGTCCCCGTTACCATTTCACTAAGAACAGCCCCTTGGACATGAAGGTTTCTTATTAAGCCTTTTGATAGTTATTGGGAACTCCATCTGAAGTGGTTCCTAAATCTAATAAGTGATGCTTGTGCAGAAGAGAGGAAGGAGTCAGTGGTGGTACATGGACAGTGGATGCTCAAGGCACATGACTGGAGATACTTTAAACTTCATCTCTTTGAAAGAACACCAGGGTTGTGGTGTGTAATTTGGTGGTGGAAAGAAAGGTTCTATTCTTGGTATTGGCAGCATAGGGATATCTGCTGATAATTCTATAGACAATGTACACTATCTGGATGGTTTGAAATACAATCTCTTGAGTGTATCTCAAATCTATGACAAGGGAAATGAAGTCAAGTTCATGGCTGATAAATGTTTGGTTACAAATTGTGTAACCAAAAGGGTTGTTATAACTGCCACAAGAGTCAAAAATATGTATGTTGCGGATCTTGACTCTATTGAAGGAGACAGTATTTCATGTCTGAGTGCTCAAACTGATGATGCAAATCTATGGCACCGACGATTGGGTCATGTAAGTACTTCCTTGCTGAACAAACTTGTTGTAGGGGACCTGGTTCGTGGATTGCAAAAGCTGAAGTTTTCAAATGATAAGATCTGTGATGCTTGTGCAAAAGGGAAACAAACAAAGTCATCGTTCAAAGCCAAGAAGGTAGTCAGCACAACCAGACCTCTGGAGCTTCTCCACATGGACCTATGTGGACCAGTCAGAATCCAAAGCAGAGGAGGCAAAAAATATATTCTTGTCGTTGTTGATTACTTCTCCAGGTTCACATGGAATATGTTCTTGCGGACTAAGGATGAGACGGCTGGACTTCTGATCACATTTGCCAAAGCTATTCAACTGAAGGGTTTTGTGCTGAAAATGAAATCAATCACAACTTCTCAGCACCAAGAACTCCTCAGCAAAATGGATTTGTTGAGAGAAAGAACAGAACCTTGGTGGATATTGCTAGAACTATGCTGATTGACTCAGGGCTTGCAATGAATTTCTGGGCAGAGGCAGTCAACACAACATGCTATTGTCACCAATAGGTATTTTATCAAGCAAGTTTGATGTCAGAAGTGATGAAGGGGTTGTTTGTTGGATACTCATCTACAAGCAAGGCCTACTGGGTTTTTAACAAAAGAACTCTATGTGTTGAAGAGAGCATGCACGTTATATTTGAGGAATAGGAAAAGAGGAATGAAAACAAAGAAGACTATGAGCTCGAGGAGCTAATCAACAGAAAATAGGATGATCAGGATGCGAAGGAGAATGATGCAGAACACTCAGGAGTACCTGGTCCATCCGGTTCAGCTCAGGAAGTATTGTCTCAAAGTCCAAAAAATGATGAAGGTGAATCTGATGCTGATAGAGAAGAAGAGATTACCAGAAAGTCTGGATGGAAGCATCAATCCTCACATCCACTGGACAATCTCATCTCTCCACTCGACTCAAGAATTCAAACTAGATCCAGTACAAGAAATCTGGTTGTATACTCAGCCTTCATGTCATCCATTGAGCCCAAGAACATCAAAGAAGCATTGCAGGATGCAGATTGGGTAACTTCAATGCAGGAAGAGCTAGCTCCATCATTTTGAAAGAATTCCACTCAACATAACCATTATAGGGACAAAATGGGTTTTTAGAAACAAACTCGATGAGCATGGAACCATTACCAGAAAAAAGTCAAGACTTGTAGTGCAGGGATACAACCAGGAGGACGGAATTGACTACGATGAAACCTTTGCACCAATAGCTAGAATGGAAGCTATTAGGATTCTGATAGCTTTTGTTGCCTATATGGAATTTCAGTTGTTTTCAAATGGATGTCAAAAGTGCTTTCTTGAATGGAAACTTGAAGGGAGAAGTGTATGTCAAACAACGTCCAGGCTTTGAAGATGCAGAACTGCCAAACTATGTGCTGAAATTGGATAAAGCTTTGTATGGCTTAAAACAATCTCCCAGAGCTTGGTATGAACGCCTGTCAAAGTTCCTCCTTGCCAATGGGTTCAAAAGAGGTAAAATTTATTATACCTTGTTCTTAAAATCCAGAGGTAAGAAGTTGTTGATTGTGCAGGTATATGTAGATGTCATCATATTTGGAGCTACCTCAGACTCACTTTGCAAAGAGTTTGCTTAGTTGATGAGTAGTGAATTTGAAATGAGCATGATGGGGGAGATTACTTTCTTTCTAGGTTTACAAATCAAATAGTCGTTTCAAGGTACCTCAATAAGTCAAGAGAAGTATATCAAAGAATTGCTCAAGAAATTCAATTCACTTGAGGCAAAGGTTCTGGAAACTCCTATGAGCACAAGTGTGAAACTTGACTTAGATGAAGATGGTGTGGAGTTAAATCAGACCATGTATAAGGGAATTATCGGGTCACTCATGTACCTTACTGTAAGCAGGCCAAACATAGTCTTCAGTTTAGGGATGTGTTCAAGGTTTCAAGCAGCACCAAATGAGTCACATCTGAAGGCGGCCAAATGAATTCTGAGATATCTGAGGGAACGCAGGACCTGGTCCTCTTTTTCCCAACAAGTGATTCATTTTATCTAATTGGCTATATATGTTGATGCTGACTATGCAGGGCTTCTTGTGGATTGAAAGAGTACATCAGGCATGGCATACTTTCTAGGATCATCACTGATCTCTTGGGGGACAAAGAAGCAAAATTCAGTTGCACTGTCTACAGCAGAAGCAAACTATGTGGTTGTTGCATCTTGTTGTGCTCAGCTTCTGTGGATCAAGCAGCAACTGGAGGATTTTGATGTTCTCACAGACACAATTCCTCTAATATGTGACAATACCAGTGCAATGAATATGGCCAAAAATATTATGCAGCACAAGAGGACAAAGCACATAGATGTGAGGCATCATCTCCTGAGGGATAATGTTGAGAAGCAAAATGTGGTGATGAAATTCTGCAAGACTGAAGATCAACTGGCTGATATCTTTACAAAGCCATTGAGTAAAGAATGTTTCATTAAAAACAAGATGAGACTGGGGATGCACAAGATTACCTGATTCCTTGACAAGTTTGCACAAAAATCTTCTATTTTGATTATGTTACAGAGGGCAGGTATCTATACTTGTTTAATGTTTGTCACTTAAGAATTTGCTTCTGGTACCTTAATGTAGGTATACACTCATGGTATGTTTAGCTGAAGGATAGATCTAATCATACAGGCGGGGTTGCAAACTGAAAAGGGAACCTAGTCCTCATGAGGTTAGTATCACCTACGCTACACTGTCTGCTTGTCAACATCACTGCCACGCGTCTCTCGCCCATTCATCACGTCAGTTTCAAGTGTCTTTTCACTTTAAAAACCAAAGGTTGCTACTGTTGGGGACCCGATACCCTGTTGACTCTATTTAAAACTAAGTTCCTAGGGAATCAAATTCTTCAAATCTCTTCAAGTATTTCCTTCTGATTCTCTAATTGGTCTTCAAGTATCTTCTTTCCTCTCCCAAAATGTCTAATTCCGTTTCTTCTTTCCAAACTCCTATCTCCCAAGAAGTTGAAAACCCTAGTTCCTTCAACTTCTCCATACCCCCTCCAGATCAAACTCCTTCGACTCCAGTTTGTGGAGTTGGTGAAATGGGTGAATCCACCACTCCTCTTACTGAAGTTGCAACATCTCTTATGGTCCTTTCTGAGGAGATTCTGCCCTGTTCCCCCACTCTAGTTTTTTTCGGTGAAAAATCCCAAAACTCAGAGGCATAATTTGTTGCGAAGGATGTTGACGGACATAATACTGAAGAGGTAGATGTGGCTTCTAGGGGTGTATCCTCCGCAATGTCTGAAAGATTTTTTTAGGGAGACTTGCCTAAGGGAAGGGGTCCTGAGTCGACCATTCTAGCAGCAGGGGCTGAACTGGTGGCTACGCAAAGCTTGACTTCACTTCGAGGAGATGTTCAATCGAACTTTTCAGAATCAGATGATAGATCACAGGAACAGGTCCCTCTCAGTCTTGAACCAATTTTTGACAAAACTCCTAAGTCTTTTAATGTTGAAACTGAAGAGGAGGAGGAAGAACCTCCCTTGAAATGGAATAAAACAGGGGTACGAGGAGCCAACACCTTAACAATTGGTGTACCAAAACTAGAAACTGCTGACAATTCTCTTGAAGTTGACCATGTTGCCGAACCTACTAAGTTTGAGAAGAAGCGACAAAGAAAAGGAAAGGGAAAGTTGGTTGTGTCCCACTCAAAAGGGGAAAAAAAGAAGTATGTTACAAGAAGTGAAATGCAAAAGGTCTTGGGAAGTGCCATAGCAGCAAACCGAGTTCAAACGAAAAAGGCCAGGAAAAGGAGAAGGGAAAGTATTGAACCTGAAAAGCCTACCTCTACACCTCTCCCTATCAAGTCTAGTGATACTGAGTCTGAGGATGTTGTTGCTTATGTGGCTAAGAAAATAAAAGAAAGTGAGAAAGAAAGGGTAAAAACAAAGGAAATACAGAAGGCTGCAAAGAAATCGCATGTCAAAAAGGGGAAAGTGAGGAAGAAAACTACTGTCAAATCAAGTCGGACAAAGGGACCTAGTCCGTCCGATCCAAGCACAGTTGCAGATCTTGAAATAACAAAGGAAGAGCGGGTCACTGAAATGGAAAAACAAAAAGTGCTGAATGGAAGAGTTTTTGATCCTGATATCATAACAGAATTTGGTATGTCGAATCTTTTTTATGTTGTTTCTCTACAAGAATGGGGTCATCTGTTTGAACCCCCAACACCTTACCTTCATGAGCCTGAGGTACGAGAATTCTACTATAAGATGGACCTTCTTGAGGATGGGGGGATAAGGACTACTGTTAAAGGTGTTGAGATTCTTCTCGATGAGGAAACTTTGGGGATTATTCTAGGGGTACCGGTGAAGGGAATACGATCAATTGAAGGCTGCCAACCTTCTAGTGAGTTTTCAACAAGGGCCACCAAGCGTGGGGAAGTCAAACGTGCAGGGTTGCCAAAGAAATTTCTTAAGGAGGAGTATCAATTGCTCTTTGAGTTCATTAACAAGGTGCTTCTTCCACGCTAAAAAAAAGGACAGTAGCATCTGCTACTGATCTGTTTCTCATAGAGAAGTTGGATGAACTTGAGGAAATTAATGCTTGAGAACATGCACAGGGTGATGACTTGGAAAAGGGCTAAACATAGGATTCCATATGGCTATCTCATGAATTATGTGTTTAATCATTTCGAAGTTCCATTGGGGTACCTAGTACCTCCAAGCAGATGTTTACCGCAGCCACCCTACTGGAATTTGAGTGTGTTGAAGGGAAGGCCAAAAGCAGGTCACAAGTGGCAGATATTCTAGACCAGCAAGCCTCTCTTAAACGTGAGGTGACTGATCTCACTATGATCTTAAATGATAAGGAGGTTGAGATTGTGCAACTGAAGGCCAAACTGCAGAAAGTTTCCTCAGAAGGACCTGGTACCAGTGATGGAAATGAGTAGGTGTTGCAAAAGTTGAGGGATGAAAATGAAAGGTTGCTGAAGACAAATGCCTCACTCAATGAGGAAGTTAAGGATCTCAACAGGCAGCTTATCAAGGCTCATGAAGATGCAAATGAGCGCTTTTCTATGCTTATGCGCACCCTCAATCCCTTTCCGCTTCTGTCCTAAACGTGTCCTGTTTCCCTAGTTTTTATTTTCTCCTTAACCCATGATTCAAAACTCTTGTCGCTTTGTGTTGTTTTGACTGACTACAGTGGTCAGTGTTTGTGATCTAACGTTATTTATGTTTCTGCCCTGTTCATGTGTGGTTTAATACTCTTTATGCTTACATACACATGTTCTGTGTGGCCCAAGGCCCTGAATTCTTTATTGCCTTGCATTTAACTTGAATATTTTTACTGCTTCACCTTTTCAATGATGTCAAAAGGGGGAAGTTTGTTGTAAAGGTCGGCTGTGGAATTAGGGGCATTGAACTAAGGGGGAACATACTAAGGGTGAATATTGTTGCACTGAACAAAGGTGGAATTTGTTGTGTATTTGAATGAATGTCTTTACACTCACGTGACACTCTGTATAGGTTGTTTGTCATCATCAAAAAGGGGCAAAATGATAAGTGATAACGCTCCTAGATGTTCTGATAATCTCCTCACTAGTGCAAGGACTTGGTCCTCTGCAGAGTATGCTCGTCCAGGACTAAATGCTCTACAGCTGGCAAGCTGTCACTTCAGCGGTTGGTGAGGCGTCAGTGTCCTAAACCAATCAGAATGGGTGTAGTTGTTTGTACATTGGACAATGGCTTTTCATGGTTGATATATTCAAAACTCAAACAATAAATTCATCATTCATTCAAAAAGAGACATTTGAAGCTTCAAAAACAGCAGGGACCTGATCGATTGCTTCAAGTACTTAATGTACCAGTTGTTACTTTTTTTGCTTGTAATCGTGCTTATATTGAAGGAATCCTTTCTCCTTGTTAGAAACATTTCAATCTTGTGTGAATCATTGTAAGAACTTAAGTTGGGAGTAACTTAGTGTCTTATGTCAAAGTCTATATTAATCTGTTAGGATTAGTATAGTGGGCAGTGTTGTATCTGCTTTGGCTAGTCTAAGTGATAGGAGGTATTGCTTAGTGTGGAGATTAGAAGGTTAATCTCATTTTGTAAACTGACCTTTACTTTTGCTTTGAGAAGATTAGTGAAAGCAGTTTGAAAAGTCCTGTTAGATAGGTCGTGGTTTTACTACCTTGAGCAAGGAGGTTTCCACAGAAAGTTGTTTGTGCAATCTATACTTTCTGCATTTATTTTACTATTTGTTATTGTAACTGTGTTGAGGACCTGGTGCCATCGAAATCAGTGGACGCGTACATTCCAACACCAGCCCTCTTCTTCATCTAATGCTTCTCATGTTGGGTCTCCACACCAATCCACCAGTTCCTCTCCATCCCTCATTCCCCCTGTTGTTCACTTTAATTCTTCTCAACAGTCTACATCGACATATTTTCCCTCTCGACCACATGCCTGCAATAGCTCCAAGTCCTCTGCTACTATCACTCACACTCATCCAATGTAACTTTGTAAGATGCCTCCTTATACAAATTTAATCACTGCTACCACTTCTCTCACAACTGAGCCCAAATGTTTTACTGAGGCCAATAAGCTTAAAGAGTTGCGGGCAACTATGGCCTCTAAGATGGATGCTTTGCTTCTCAATGATACTTCGTTCCATATAATTCATCTATGAACATTTTGCGGTGCAAATGGGTATTTCGTATCAAACGAAATTCATCTGAGGAAATAGAATTTTATGAAGCTTGTCTTGTTACAGAAGGGTACTATCATCTCGAGGGTCATCACTAATTAGAGACATTTAGTCAGTTGTCAAACCAGCTGCAATTTGTATCATTATCTCCCTAGTTGAAGCACATCTTTGGTCCTTACGTCAAGTAGACGTCCAAACTGTGTTTCTTCATGGTGAATTGCATGAACATGTATTTATGGCTCAACCCTCGGTATTTTCTCATGTATTTTATCCTAATTATGTTTATCTGGTAAAGAAGTCTATATATGGCATCAAGCAAGCACCACGGGCTTGGTACATGCATCTACTCAAGTTTCTTGTTATTGTTTGCTTTACTCCATCTAGGTCGGACACCTCTGTATTTATTTACAAAGCAAATGGTGTCTTAGCATTTATCTTGGTTTACGTGGAGGATATCATTCTCACTGGGAGCAACCTTCAGTTTCTTGAATCTATTATCGCTAGACTGGGCTCTGAATTTTCTATTCGTGACTTGGGGACCTTAAGTTATTTTCTTGGGATTCAACTTTGTCATACTTCTAATGGCATTTATTTATCACAAGGACAATATATTCAGAATTAACTTGGGTGTAGTTTTTGCTATCTGAACTTGGTGTTGCTCTTCACTGTGCTCCTATTTTGTGGTGAGACAATATTGGTACAGCTTATCTCTCTTTCAATCCGGTTTTTCATCCCCGAACGAAGCATGTTGAGATCGATTTTCATTTCGTTCAAGACAGGGTGACTAAGAAAGATTTGGTAGTTCAGTTTTTATCCTTCAAAGACCAAATAGCATATGTGTTCACCAAATCTTTATCATCTTCCCAATTTGCATACCTACGGTCTAAGCTGAATGTGTCTTGTCTTCTCCACCTTCCGCTTGCAAGGGGAGTATTGAAACACATACGTCTAAGGAGAAATAGAACAAAAAGGGTAAGACTAGAATAGTACTTCTTCTATTGTAATCTAGTTAACCACAACTCTTTGGTTTCATTCTCCAGTAAGACACCCTGGTGTACTTATATATTGTGAAGAGAATTGTACAAATGTGATAAAAGAAAACAATCAACAAATCTAAGCTTGGGCTCTCTCTATTACATTCTTTGTGGATTTACAGGGCTTTAGAATTAATAATATGTAATTTATGTACTAAGGCATAAAAATGCAAGTAGAAATTCTTACGGGTTAACGATTTATTATAAGGAATTTGAGTAATCCACCTCTGCACCAATAAACCGTTCAGTATAAAATTTTAATCTGCTCACCAATCGTTAATTCAATAAGTCAATTTCATGATTGTCTTATCTATTGCGATTTGTTTTTGAGTAACTCAAGGAGGAATAGCCTGCGAGGCTTTGTATTTGACTCTATTTGTCAGTTGAACACATGATTTTTCCCAACTAAATTCTTAGATTAATTGAAATGACAATATGTGATTTTTTTCCAACTGAATTCTTAGATTAATTAAAATACTATATTTTAAACACATGGCATAATGTTTCTGAGTTGAAAAAATGTGTGATTGCATGCATTTAAAAGCAAATGAGTATACTCCCTCTGTCCCAATTTATGTGACACATTTTAGATTTCGTGATTCAAATAAGAATATCTTTGTTCGTAAATTTTTCATATATCTTTTAAATATTTTGATTTGTCAATTATATTGTGACTTATAGTAATTTTTACATACTTTACAAATATATAAATTTAATTTTTTTTTAAATTGAAAATTCCATGAACAAATTATTGATCAAACTTTAATTGTTTGACTCTCGAAAAATGAAATGTTTCACGTAAATTGAGAAAGAGGGAATAATATTTTATACAAAAAAAATATTTTGTAAAAACAATAATCATCATATCATCATATCATCATATATTACTATAAGTGGAAACAAAAAAAGTTAAAAGTTGAATTACGATTTTATCCCTATTATAAATTAAAATGTTATAAAAATATTTAATTATTTAAATTAAATATTAAATTGTATCATTTTAATATAAATGTTAATGACTTTTTCACTTTCTTAGATTAATTCCTAATTGAAATATCTAGGAAATAATATTTATCATCTATAATCTATATGTATATTTAATTTAATCATCATATCATATCATCATAATATATATTAAATAATAAAAATAAAATTATAACATTCACCCAGGGCTTAATAACATGTTTCAGATTCAAAAACAAAATTCTACATGTTTAGATAAACAAAACGTCAAAACATTTCAAATTTTTCGCTACGTTAATTTAGAAACAATGAATATTTAAAGGAGGTTGCTTTTTTAAATGTTGTCATACTAAATGTTAATAATAGCTAAAATAATGATAGGAAATAATAATTTCTCTCATTTTACAAGCTTTCCAAAATTAGTTTGTACATTTTCGGAATGATTATAAATAATTAAAAATAAATAATAGGTATATAATTTAATAAAATAATTACTCTAAAAACTTGCAGTAGCTTATGACTTTATATGATTTTCTATAGCACTAATATTATAAGTTCAAAAATATTTTAAAGAAATAAAAATAATTGCAGAAAGAATCTTTTTCACTACTCAATTAACTACACATACGTACAATGTATGTTATTTATTTATGTCATTTATTAAATTAATAAATTTAAATTATCTTGAGCTCGTAGTTATAAATTTTTTGCAGAAATCGAAGAGTTATCTTTTCATTATTAAATACAGATTATTATATTTGTCAATTTCCTCCATATAGCAGCTCACACTTTTGCATTACTCTTCTTTTACGCAACATACTTCCTTATTTACGTTTAGGTAAATATATTCTACAGTTTCTTTCTTCTCTTCCTCTTATTACAATTTTACATTTTTCATTCCAATTTATTGATACTATTTTTCCTAATTTTGTCTTTCCTTTTTTTAATAGAAGTTGTGTGCAATCCATATTATAATGCCAAAAGGAAAATTGACTTTATAGTGTTTTAAAAAATATAGATATAATTATTGTTATGCATTTCAAGTTTTCTTTATATATACACTATTGAATGTTGATGTATAGATTGAAAGTTTCTCAATGAATTGCAGGGATTATTGTTAGGTATGATTGATTAAACTCATTAGAAATACATATTCTTATTATGCTTATAGTTTGAAATTTGTGGGTATCTGTTTTGATTTCTTATCTTATACATGTTTTCCAATTTATATTGCAATCAAATGTGTTTTTTTTAAAATTATACATAAATTTATAACTATAGACATATATTATCCAAGCATATAATATGGGATATACGTGCAACGCACGTGTCCAAATACTCCTACTATTAAAAGTAGGAAGCTCCAAAATGCAAAGTTGAATTATCATTTTGCCCTCCACCAAATAAATTTTTTATTAAATATCTGATAAAATCATAATATTTTAATTACATAAATTTCCTTAATTATTATTATATTTTAAAAGCCCTTAAATCTTCTCCGAACTATTGTTCATTGTACCTTCCACTTTTAATATTATTTATCCCTATCTTTTCACATGCTCTGCATTCTTTTTATAGAGTCGATAATCCACCATGGAGTTTTATCCACATTGAATTTCTTTCTTACTATTTGCATTTCATCATTTCATTTTCATTATGCTAAGTTTTATCTATTGGTTTAATCTTTTCTCGTAGGTAACAAAAGATGTTTTAGAAAATTATTCCAAGAAATTGTGAAAAAATTCAGGTACTACTAGCTATATTTTTTATTTGCTTGTTTGTTCTCAGTTTCTTCCATTTTGCAATTTTTTCAAAAATTTTTTATTAATTTTTAAAATTTTAAATTATGAATTTATGATATTCGATTGAATTTTTTCTCAACACCATCAACGAGAAGATAAGATTTATGATGTTGTTTTGTTAGTTTAGTTGTCTTTACTATTTTTTCAAAATTATATTATAACTAGTGAATTTGGCCGCGCTACGCGCGGTTTTGAAATATTTTATATAAATTTTATTAAATATTTTCAATAGAATTTACGCGCAAATCGATCTTCCAATTCAATTATTTTTTTAAAAGATCTTTAATTTATATATTCTTCTATGATTTTTTATCACTTAAAAGTTTTTAATCTTCTATAAATACTCGTGTACTGTACTTATAAGTGAAGAAAAAAATAATTATTTTTCTTAATAGGAAGTAAAGAAAGAAAAGAATTTCAAGAAATTTTGTATATGTTTTGAGCATATAT
>JAJOOD010014465.1:0-44260 GCA_029582525.1 Solanum tacnaense | reverse complement strand
TATGACTTGAGAAAGGTAGCTTGGTGAATCTGAGGGCTCCGAACCTATAGTTTTTACACCACTAAGCTATATGCTTAGCGATAGTTGTTTCTATCGTAAGGAATGATCAATAGAAGGCATGAAACTGGCCATTGGAGATGGAGATTTTTGAGAGCCTTAAGGAAGATCACATTTGAATGTAAGAATCTATAATTTGTATAATCCTTGGGACTTATACAGGATCTATGTGTTGTATATTTACATGAAATTTTGAGGGCTAATTTGATCATGTCACCATGGGTTGTAATATAAGTATGGCTATATGTTTTGTTCTTTTGGGGTGTGTAAGCCCAAGTCTTGTAATATATTAAATTTACCACTTGTTTTGAATGGTTGTGTGAAGCATGAACCACCTAATTTGGGTACTCAGAAGTTGGTAATATTCTTTTTATATGATTTTTGAAGTGTGAGGATAATATATGCATAAAAATCTCATGAGTTATTGCCTTATATTATTTTGGAAGGGTTTTTTCACCATAAGTTAAAAAAATTGCGCAATATCAATTTCACATCAAATAAATATTTAAATGGGCAGGATGCGCATCCATAACTATTTTTTTTTCTCTTTATGAACCTAATCCCTCTACTAAATTATAATCAATATGGCCATATTTAACCTCTTTTAAATGTCGTAAGTATTCAACAAAGGAAAAACTGATCAGAATTTTTTACAGCTAGCACTCCAAATTATGGCCAAGGCAAGCCTCTTGTTCCCACTTGCCCACAATGTTGAAAGAATCATTATGGTACTTGCAGGAGAGCTTCTGGTACACGTTTCAATTGTAGGAGCTTTGATCATAAAGTGAAGGATTGTCCTAATCCTAATAATGCTCTTTCCTTGAGAACTGAAGGCTCAGTTCATAAGCCTTCTATTAATCCTCCTCAAACTAATAGAGGTGCAAAACCTAAAAACACCCACGCAGCAGGTGCAAGTGGAGCTAATAAAGCTAGTGGACCAAGGGCTACTGCACGCGCTTATGCTATGAGGCAGAGGGATGATCAAGATGGACAAGATGTGGTTGTCGGTAAATTTTACTTATTTGGCTTATATGTGTTTACACTATTTGATCCTGGTTCTACAAATTCCTATCTTTGTTCATCACTTGTTCTTCGTAAAAATGTGAAATCTATAAGACTTAATTATGATGTGCTGGTTGAAATTCCTTTGGGTTATCAAGTTGTGTGTAATCAAGTTTACCAAGATTGTCCCTTCATGATTTAAAACCTAATATTCCCTGCTAGTTTGCTTGAAATACCCTTGAAGTATTTTGATGTTATTAACGGGATAGATTGGCTTTATAAATATCATGCAGTGGTAGATTGTAGGTCTAAGCATGTGACTTTTAAAGATCCTACAATTTCACACAGCATTGTACAAGGTGAAAGATCATTGACATCTAGTATTATTTATGCGGCCTTGGCAAGAAAGTTAATGCGTTAAGGTTGTGGGGCATACCTTGCTCACATAGTTGATGCACAGTTTAAGAGTCCTTGTATCAAGGACATACCTGTTGTATGTGATTTCCCAGAAGTCTTCCCCGAAAATCTTCTTGGGTTACTCCGCGAAAAGAAAGGTTGAATTTCTAGTCTAGCTTATTCCTGGATCTACCCCTATTTCTATCACTCCTTATAGAATGGCTCCAGCAGAAGAGAATTGAAATCTCAATTGCAAGAACTTCTTGACAAAGATTTTATTCGACCTAGTGTTTCTCCTTGGGGAGCCCCTATTTTATTCATAAAGAAGAAATATGGCACTCTTAGGCTTTGTATTGACTATATACAATTAAATCGAATAACAATCAAGAACAAATATCCACTACCAAGGATCGATGATTTGTTTGACCAACTGAAGGGTGCTAAAGTATTCTCAAAGATTGATTTAAGGTCTAGATATCACCAACTGCGTGTTAGAGAGAAAGATTTCCCTAAACCTGCTCTTAGAACTTGGTATGGTCATTACGAATTTTCGGTGATGCCATTCGAATTGGCAAATGCTCCTGAGGTATTCATTTATCTAATGAATCGAGTATTCAAGCTTTATCTTGATCAGTTTGTAGCTGTCTTTATAGATGATATTTTAATATTTTCCAGAAGTAGTGAAGACCATGATAAACACCTTTGGATTATTTTGAAAGTTTTGAATGAGAAAGAACTTTATGCTAAACTTTCCAAGTGTGAATTTTGGCTTGATGAGGTAGCTTTTCTGGGACATGTTGTATCAACCAAAGGCGTGAAAGTGATCCTAGTAGGATACAAGCAGTTGTTGAATGGAGACCTCCACAAAGTCAAACTGAGGTAAGAAGTTTCTTGGGCTTAGCAGGATACTACAGAAGATTTGTGAAAGGCTTTTCCACTATCGCCTCCCCTTTAACTAAGCTCTTGCAGAAGGAAGTAAAGTTTATTTGGGATGACAAATACCAAGAGAGCTTTGAAACTCTCAAATCCTTGTTGACTCAAGCGCCTATACTTACTCTACCAATTGAAGTGAAAGAGTATGCAGTATATAGTGGTTCTTCTGACAATGATCTATGATGCATTTTGATGCAAGAAGGGAAGGTAATTTCTTATGCCTCTCGGAAATTAAAACCGCATGAATTGAATTATCCTACTCATGATCTTGAACTTACTGCTATAGTATTTGTTTTAAAAATATGGTGGCATTATTTGTATGGAGAGAAATGTCATATATTTACTGATCACAAGAGCTTAAAGTACTTGGGTACTCAAAAGGAGCTAAACCTAAGACAACGTAGATGCTTGAAATCATCAAGGATTATGACTGCACGATTGATTATCATCCAGGTAAAGCTAATGTGGTTGCAAATGCCTTTAGTCAAAAATCCTTCGAAAGCATTTCTTTGAGTTCTTTGCCCCTGCTCCTTGAGTTAAGAGCCATGAATGAGAAACTTGTAAAGTTGACCAGAGAAGCACAAATGTTGTATATTTACATGAAACTTTGAGGGATAATTTGATCATGTCACCATGGGTTGTAATATAAGTATGGCTATATGTTTTGTTCTTTTGGGGTGTGTAAACCTAAGTCTTGTAATATATTAAATTTACCATTTGTTTTGAATGGTTGTGTGAAGCATGAACCACCTAATTTGGGTACTCGAAAGTTGGTTATATTCTTTTTATATCATTTTTGCAGTGTGAGGATAATATATGCATAAAAATCTCATGAGTTATTGGCTTATATTATTTTGGAAGGGTTTTTCCACCATAGGTTAAAGTTTTTGAGCAATATCAATTTGACATAAAATAAATGTTTAAATGGGCAGGATGTGCATCCATAACTATTTTATTTTATTTCTATTTATGAACCTAATCCCTCTACTAAATCATAATCAATATGGCCATAGTTGACCTCTTTTAAATGTCGCAAGTATTTAATTAGATTTCTTGTTTAAGTGGTAGTATCCTTTCGAAAGGGTCGCTAGATAACCTATAGACCTCTTCGATAAACCTTTGCGGATCCTCCTCCACTTTGGAGCCATGATATTTGGGGGGTGGGGGGCAGAGGGGGTTCCTTCTTGCAAAATCCCTCGCTCTTGAAGCCACCGAATTCATATTAGGGTACATAGGAGCAATGACCTATATTTTGGCTTGAGCCAAAACTTATAAAGTTGTCCTAATCTCCGCATGAGTAACATTCTCAACTAGAGGATCAATCGGAGCTTGAGGAGCTAGAAGAGGAGCTATATTGTCTTCCTTGTTCCTTCTTGTGAAAGCCCTTGTAGTAGTAATCTCCTGTAGACCAACGAATAAGGATTAGGAGAAAGACCTTATAAAGTTAAACTCTATCACACGACTTAAGAGTAATGAAAGAAGTGAAATCTCCTAAGCATCTTATAGCTTCATATTATTAATGTGGGGCGCTTCATACTCATGAACAAGACTCTACTAGACGTGGATTATGAGACATAATCCTAGAATCATTCTAAATCTTGTGCTCTGATTACCATGTTTTTCATGACCACGGGGTACCCCTTAGATGTAACATGGCGTATAGAACCACGAAGAACTCCATACAAGCCACTTAGCATATCATAACATAAGCAATAGAACAATAAGAGTAAAAACACATTCCAAGTATAAAATTTTCATAAATGAAAAGCAGAAGTCTAGACTCTAAGTCTCAACATAGCCTCTATTACAATGTCTTTTCAGGCTCCCACCGAAAAACGTATGAAAACGGCAAGGGAATGAGAAATGTCATAGCACATACAACAATGTTCAAAAAGGGAAATACATGAAGCGAAACTACAATATGAGAAAAGTCGTCCTTGATCCATGAGGACTCACCAACAAGCTATGAGAATAAGCAAGTCCAAGATTTAGCCACTACGATGATCACCTTGAGAACCGAACCCTACACTTGGGGAAAATGTAGGAAAAGTAGACGTTAGTACAAATATGTACTAAGTATGATATCCATGCATAAAAACCTTTAAAACACGCAAAAAGGGACATTTAATTTGAAAGAATGCAATTCACCAAGTTAAACATGATTTGAAAGTTTAAAGAGAATAATTCATAACAACATAGTCAACATAGTTGTCATCACCATAAATGCCTTTGAGAACTCATATACAAAGATTATTGAGTAACCATAGATCATAATTCAAATTCTTGATCTTATTGTGGGAATAAGCCTTAACCGACATGAGACCATGTGAGCTATACATGATCCCCCGGTGTTACCGACACCGAAAAGGGTTGTTCTACTTACCTATGGTAGAACTATACTTTTAGCTTAAGTGGATCCATTAGCTAAATAACCTATGGGGTCACATAGTTTATCGGATAAAGGATTTTCTACTAGAAACCCGGCCTCTACTAACGTGAGGGCTCCCATCCCAAGAGATTGTTTCTAGAAACCCGGGCCCAACTAACGTGAGGGCTCCCATCTCATATCAATATCCACTCGGTACTAAGTATTTATTCCCACGGAGTACATATTAAGCCTTGACTTAATTCATATTTATGGAAGAATATCTTATCACTCAATCCAATATAATTCATAGGATAGCTCTTAGTTCATGCGTAAAAATAACCTTTCACCGTCCATGTCTACATATAGATTCAATAGGTGAGAAAGATTTTCAACCTTAGAATCATCATATTTTGAGAAAACCTCTCACATAATATCATATTCAGGCATAAGTGTGTATGTGAGAATATCCTTTCAACAACACAACAACTACATCATAATCATAAACACTTCACTCTCAAAGTGATCTTAAAGCATATGCATGATTTGATAAACATACGTAATTCTTATACTTTACCCTTCAAGGTTCAAACATCATATTAATTAAACACATCGAGGATTACTACATTAGACATGGATATCAACATAATTCAAGTAACCCAATTACTACATTCATAATTTCATAATATTGTTCTTCCATCAAGAAAGACCCACATCACAAGATCATAATTGAGAAATATGGGGATTTCATGGGTTCTTAGGGATACAAAATAAAAATCATAGGGAATCATCAATTGTTGCATAATATATCATAATTCAATCTTTAGAATCAATTTTGAAAGGAACCCATGACTTTCAAATCAAACCCTAACTTTTGAAGATTTCAATCTTTGATATTTAGGTTTAGAAGGGACTCCTTGGACGAATTCTATCCATGGATAAAGACTACGATACCTTATCAATGAATCCCATAGAATTTGGTGTGAAAATGTAGCTTGTTGAACTCTAGCTCCCACTTCCTTCTTATTCTTCTTCTTCTTCAAGTTCTAGAGAGAGAATATTTGGAGAGGATGACGTTTTGGGAATTGATTTGGGTTTTGAGAAATAATGAGGTGAATGGGTATATTTTGAGTTAAAAAGCCTTATATAGGTGTATAAAACATAAGCAAAATGACCTCAATTAATACCCACTTAAAAGGGAACTACCCAAAATAACACTCATTTTACATGGGCTTCCCAGGTCTCACGTGAGACTCCACAAGCCGCGGTCCCCTTTGTGGACTTGAGGCAGTGGCTAGGCAACAAGTGCCTTTAGCCCACAAGCCCAAGGCATATTAACGAGGGACTCCACGAGTTGTGGTCCCTCTCGTGGGCCTTGATGCATTGGCTAGGGTGGCAACTTCTTGCCCCATCATGGTCAAGTAAAGGCTACGACCCCTCTCATGGCCATTGGTGGACTTCACGAGCCATCAAGTGGCTCGTTGGAGAGGGTCTCTATTTGGGCAGCTTGGAAAGCACACTGCCTAGCACACCACAGACCACACCAGGAGTAGTGGTCACTACCATGAACCGTAGTCCACACCATAAGTCGTGGTGGTGGTCTTGGTCACTGGGACAGTGTCTAGGGGAGAGTGGCCTGCCATAGTCCTCTCCCTTTTCCCTTTCCCTTCTCCTTTACTCTAACCCTCAAGTTTTAGCTTTACTTTAGCCTACTAATTTTTGGGGTGTTACAAGGGTATTGAATCTAAAAGAGTTTGGGAGAGAACCATTAGATTTTAAATGAGTTAGTCCTTTAATTGAAGCAAGATAATTCGTCAAAATCTAGGTAGAGGGGTGGGGCGCTGCTCCAGCATAGCACCCAAACTACTGTTCACTAGTTTGAGGTATGGCTCAATGCGGCACTCAGTGTACCCCAAACCAACTTTAGTAGTTTAGGGGCTTGAGCCCCGCGCCACTTAGTGCGCCCAGTTCGCCAGGTCCCCTACTCTTCCGTCCTTCCTGTCATGTACATTTTCTTGATCGTACTTATGTTCTCTACTTGATATTCCCACTTAAAATATACATTAATCCTTGAGAGATCATGCATATCCAAATCATAGCTTTTGAATTCACATTTGAAATTCAAGTAAAGATTAAGAGATAAGTTTGAGAAAGTTTTCTGAGTCACTTTTGGGGACTCTTTCGCAATTATTTATAACTTTTTCCAAGACAAGAGTAAATGAGTATGTGGATCAGGATAGTTGAGTTCATTTTTCAAAATTATTATGAGGGGACTAAGTATTCCCAATTATGTAACATTTTTACACTTAAACGAGAGGAAACCTTGATTTCTAAATGAGTTCATGAGGAGTTTTAGCATTATGTTTTTTAATAGAACCTTTGAGTAATTATCTCAAATTGAGGAAGAGTTCTGTTTTAATCATATGAGCATGAGTTATATATATTATTGGGGGTAGTATTGAGCACCTATATGGGGATGAGTTCAGACAGTTCAAAATCCTCACAAACCATGTATGCAAACATGGGTAAAGAATCATGCTTTTTAGATGATTCCTTATTGCTTTAAAGTATAGCTTACTAGATCCACTTAGTTGAGGATATCCTATACTCTTGCAAGGTATAGGACAGTTCTTGCAGCGTGGGTGAGACACTGCATCATCACACAATTCATAGTGATGCTCGTCTATAACACCCCAGATTCGAAAAAGGGTAAAGCACCATTTGTCAGGAGTTGCAGGTGCCATTCAACGGAGGCTACCCACGGCCCATGGATAGGACCGCAAACCGTAGGTTGGGTCTGTGGATGGGCACCCAAAAACGTTTCACAAAGTTTGAACTACCGCATAAACCAACATACTGTTAGTGGGTCCATGGTCCATGGTTGAGGGCCCATTGTTCAGACCCAAATCCCACTTTCTGACACCACATGATGGACCGACATGATGGGTTGTCGGTCAAACCACGATCCATCAGTCGGGGTTTGTGGGTCATGGCTGGGAGTTAATGTTAGGAGTAGTTAGGTATTTTTCTAATTATTTCATCCGTATACTACATCGTTTTACCCTTCACTAAGACCCCTATATAAGTGATTCAAACCCGTAAAATAGTTCATTCACATCATTCTCTTCAATTTCATCAAAGAGAAGAACAAGTCTCCTCTCCAATATATGTCTCCCTTTATAAATCTTGAAGAAGAAGTATTCAATCTAGGGTTTCAAGTCAAGTCTCCATTTCTCCATATAAGATAACAATTTGTCTTAAAGGTATGATAGTTTTTATCCATGGATTCCTTCCTTTCATGGAGTTCCCAAATTCTCCTATTTTCAAACATAGAAATCCCCAATTGAGTTAGGGTTTTCTTCCATTGTCATGGGTTCTCTTGATTATTTATTTAAATTATTGAATTATAATCTTTTATGAATGAATTGATGAAACACTATGATTTTATATTGATTTCCTTATAAACCCATGTAATTCCAATGTTGTTTTCAAGTAATGATCATACGATGTCGGATTTTTATTATGAAGAAAGAGTTTTATGAAATCAAGCATGTATTGATAGAATTACATGAGTTTATGATGAAAACCATATCTAACCCATTTTTTCTAAATGTTGATGACTAAAAGTGAGTTTTGAACCTTGAAAGTTAAATTATGGATTTAAGCATATTCTTATCAAATCTATGCAAATGTTTTAAGGATGCTTTGAGAGTAAAGTATCAATGATGATATTGTTGTTGTGTTGTTGAATTGATTTTCTCATATGCACATGAAAGCATGATTATGAAAGGTTTTCTCACATAATAAGGATTCTAAGGTGAAAATGTCTTCTCACCTAATTGAATCAAAGATTAAGAGCTATCCTAATGAAATCTAGCTTGGATTGGTTGTTGAATGATACATTTCCATGGATAATGACTTAGCTTTGATTGGCAAGATGGCGTGCCCTTCCATGGATAATAAGAACAAGTAAGAAATGACTATTACGTGGGATTTATGCTTAGCACCTAGAGGATATTTAGATGGAAACTCTCCTGTTAGTAGAGGCCAGGTGTCTAGAAGAAATCTCCTTATCCCTTACCTATGTTCCCCCATAGGATGATTGTCTAGATAGACATTAGCTAGTGGATCCACCTAAGCTAGAAGTTCATGGTCCTTGCGTTGGCAAGTACTACATCCCTTTTCGGTGTGGGAGACACTGGGATTATGTTATTTGTCACATAGTATCTATGTTGTTTAAGGCTACTTTTCACAATAATTATGAACTAAGGTTACTTCCAGAAGTATCTCACATGTGTTCAAAGTATTTAAAGATGTTAGCTTGCATTGACCATGTTTTATGACTTATATTTTCTAACCCTTTTATATCATGTTTTAGCTTAGTCAATTGCATGTCATGAAATGTCCTCTTTTAGCATGATTTAAATGATATATTCATAGCTATCATACTTGGTACATTGTTTGTACTAACACATACTCTTGCCTACAGTTCCCCAAATGTAGGGTCCAATAGTCAGGCTTCTCACTTTTGTGGCTAGTGCTTTATTGTGAGGTTCCAGAGCATTGGTGATTCCTCATGCTTCGAGGAAGGATTTTCATTGTTCTTAATTTTCTTTATTATTTATAGTTTTTAGACATGATGTATGGGATAGGCCCAATTTTATTCTATTTTACTAAATTGCTAATGAGACAAGTGTTTTAGACTTCTGCTTTAATTTTATAAAACTATTGGACTTGATATGTTGTCTTTACCTCCTTTGTTATATTTTTTATGTAATGAATGTTAAGTGGCTTCTATGGGGTCTCTCAGGTTCCTATACTCCATGTTATGTCTACGGTGTACCCCTGCGTCGTGACATTGTCGGTTAGAGAATCTCCAAAAAAAGAGTAAATAGTTTATTATTATATTTTTATACATGCTGAGTTATTATCTATGGTTTTAGAAACTCTCTTTATATTGCAGCGTTACCTTTGGTTTTATATTGCATTGAGTTGAGTATCTTTTAGTTGAGATGACGTGAGGATGTTCTTCTTTTTCCAGTCTGAGCTTATGTTTGTGCTTTAGAGTGTTCTTTACAGTTCTCCTTGAATTCTCGTACATTCAATGTACTAACTCATTTTTTCCTGCATCTATTCATGATGCAGAAACATGTATTTAGGATAATCAACAGGTTTTCCGTTGATACCACTTGCAGTCCCAGAGATGCTTTGGTCAGCCTTGCTTCCGGAGGATTCCCATTTATCTTTCAGTCTTGTTACGATGTCGTGGGTCTTGTCCCGAATTCCATCACAGTATTTTGAGGAGTCTTTTCCATTTACATTATTAATGTTTGAGACTTGCGTTGAACAGTTATGTATTGAATTTTTTTAGATTATTTTGATTTAAACTATCTTATTAATCATATCATTAAGAGTTAATTTTGTTTTGAGATTTCTATTTCACCTGAGTAAGTGTTCCGATGAGTAATGAGTCAAGCCAAGGGTTCGCTTGAGGACCAACAATGGTTTTTGAGTGCCAATTACATCCAGGGTCCAGGCTCAGGACGTGACAGTTTGTTTAAAAGAAGAATGGTTCATTTTTATCACACCCCGAGCCTACACCCTAGACGTGGCCAACACTCGAGAACCCTCGCTGGTCCCCAACTGAATACTTGGACTGCCTGACTACTTAGTGGAAGACTTACTCAAGAAGAAATAAGAATTTACAATGCATAATTAAACTTTAAAGTCTCAATCAAAACATAACTCAAATAAACAGCTGAAAATACTTAATAAGTTATAATAACTGCCTCAAGACCTCAAAATATCTCAACAAAAGGGGAAATATAGAGAGACTACTCAACTATTACCATATATGAAGCCTCTAATCCTAGGATATATGTTAGGAAAGAACCCTCGATAACATAACAAAAGTAGGAAACATATGTGAAGCAGTTTGGAAAGCTAGGTCGCTCACCGAATCTAGTTAGAGTGAAAATGGTATCGACGAACCCCATGTTGATGTTCATGAACACCTATATCTGAATCATCATAAGATGAAGGTCAAATGACACATTTCCTTCTCTTTTCACCACACCCCAACCTAGTCTTTTTGCCTAAGTTGGCTATTCAAACAAACCACACTTCTTAAGAGTTATGGGTGAATGGATACAGAGGGATCACAATTGCTCAAGTTTCTTCAAAGAAAAGGGCAAGGCTCGATAGGGTTCAAGCAAGGATCAGACATCTCACAAGGTTGGCTACAAAATAGGTATATTGTCTAATTTTTCACTCTTAAAATTCATTGCCTAAGATCATTTCAAGTTTTTGCATCACTTACTCAACCGGACCAACTGGCAAATTCTAGGTGTCATCACACAATTCTTCAAAGTACTCTCAACACACAAGGCATCTACACCAATATAAAACGAGACTCCACACTTTCGCTAGTGTGCAGTTTTCATCAGAAGAGGCTCATTCGATAATCGGCTAGTCACAACGAGATGCTAAAAGTTCACACATTGTCTACGAAACTTCATTGGCCTCATCGTAGCCGCACATTCATTTCGTTCAATTAAGAGCACTATTCAAGTCATCGGTATTGATCATAAATGATACTCAAATTTGCACAAAATCAACCACAATTACAAATTCTCACAAACTCCTACCACCCCTACAAAATGCATTCACAGTGTCCTCAACGTGAGTAAAGAGCAAACCCTTAACAAAAATAACAATAAAATAGTGGCACTTAAACAAGAAGAGAATGAAAACAAGGAATCTTCACTAAGAGCCCATGTGGTGAAAACTTGTTGGGGTCGCCGAACTGCTTGGCTACACACTAAATGGTCTGGAGCTCACCAAAAGTTCCAGTGTGCAACAAGTCTGTGTGGGGGAAAAAGGCGGACCAGAGGGGGCCCACCAAATGTATTGGCGCATCGCTTAAAGGAAATGAAACCTCGCCAAATGATCCACGATTCGGGGCTATCAGGGCTACTGCAAAAAAGAGGTGAAAGTCGGGTCACCTAATCACTTCGGTGAGTTACCGAGTTGTGCAAGTATCCCCTCTAATGTTCCAGTGGCTCACCCTATTGTTATCGCCCCGAAGGCAATCAACTTCGGAATCGCCGAATCGACTCGGTGACTCGGTGGTCGAGTCTTAACTTTGCAAAGTCTCCTACACATGTTCATTCAACACAGATTATTCAAAACACTAACACATAAGTTGCCTCCCAAGAAGCGCCTTATTTAACGTCGTGGCATGACATGGAAATGCTCTCAAGCATCTTCCAGATATACCACATCAATCATGGAAATTTCATGGTATTCTAATTTCATGCATTGCCCATTCACCTTGAAGGTAGGGCCTTCTTTGCCTTCAACTTCAATGGAACCATTTGTGAACACCCGTGTTACTCTAAATGGGCCTGACCATTTTGATTTGAATTTTCCTGGATAGATTCTTAGTCGAGAATTATATAGAAAAACCCAATCTCCAACTCTGAACTCTTCTAAGGATTTTAGAATCATGCCACTTCTTCATTTTTTCTTTGTAGAGGGCAGACCTTTAGTATACCCTAAACCTGAATTCATCAAATTCATTTAGTTGATCGACTCTCTATTTCGAAGCATTAGCCCAATCCAAATTTAATGCCTTTATGCCCAAAGTGCTTTGTATTCAAGTTCGATTGGTAAGTGACAAGACTTCCCAAAAACTAGCTGATACGTAGACATGCCAATGGGTGTCTTGTAAGCAGTGCGATATGTCCAAAGAGCATCATCTAACTTTCGAGACCAATAAGTTCTGTTTGAATTTATGGTCTTTGCCAATATACTCTTAACCTCGCGGTTGAAAACTTCCACTTAACCACTTGTTTAAGGATGATATGGTGTAGCCACTTTGTGTTTTACACCGTATTTACTCAATGCAGATGCAAACAGGCGATTGCAAAGATGTGACCTCCATCACTAATAATAGCTCGAGGAGTGCCAAATCTTGCAAAGATGTAGAGTTTTAGAAATTGAACAACGCTCTTCCTCTCATTGTTAGATAGTGCCACCGCTTCCACCCATTTGGAAATATAATCCACAGCCACCAAAATATACCTGTTACCATATGAGCTCACGAATGGGGCCATGAAATCTATTCCCCGAATATCAAATAACTCAACTTCCAGAATAGGCTGAAGAGGGAACTCATTTCTTCAGGATACCCCACCTTATTTTTGGCATTGAATTTATTTCTTGACAAACTCATGAACATTTTTGTAAAGGGATTACAAGTATTACCCACTTTGAATAATTTTAGCGGTTGTACGTACACCGCTATGATGACCCCCAACCAGCGAAGCATGACAAACATAAAGAATCTTATAGAACTCTTCCTCAGGTAGACATCATCTAATGATATGATCTGCACATTCACTAAATAAATATGGCTCATCCCAAAATTATTTCTTGACATCAAACAAGAACCTCTTTTGTTGGTAGAATTTCAACCATTGCAGCATCAATCCACATACCATATAATTAGCAAAATCATCATACCAAGGAACTTGTTGAAAAGTGATCGACAACCTGCTCATCGAGAAATGAGTCACTGATATGTACCTCCAACTCTTCATTATCCTTGTCTTATAAGTTGGATAGATGGTCAGCCACTTCATTTTTACACCATCTTCTATCTTTGACTTCAAAGTCAAATTCTTCCAACAATAATACCCAACTTATCAATCTTGGCATGCCGTCTTTCTTCTCCATCAAATAATGCACGGCTGCATGATCAGTGTGCACAACCACTTTGGAGCCTAACAAATATGCTCTTTTTTTTCAAATACATATACCAGCACAAGTAATTCCTGCTCTGTAACCGTGTAGTTACACTGAGCACCATTCAACAAATTTCTTGTGTATTAAATAGGATGGAATAACTTGTGACATTATTTCCCAACACCACACCTAACGCAGTACCACTGGCATCACACATCACTTTGAAAGGTGCTGACCAATCAGGGCTAATGATAACCAGCGTAGAGATCAATTTCTCTTTCAGACGCTTAAAGTCTGTCATACAAACATCATCAAAGTAAAATTTTGCCTCCTTTTCAAATAATATGCATAATGAGAGTGCAATTTTTTAGAAGTCTTCGATGCATCTCCGGTAGAATCGGGCATGCTTCAAAAAACTACGAATGCCTTTTATCGAGATTGGTGGTGGTAACTTCTCAATTACCTCAATATTCGCCTTATCAACCTCCAACCCCTTTTGAGATACCTTGTGACCCATAACTATACCTTCCTTAACCATGAAGTCACATTTCTCCCAATTTAGGACCAGATTAGTTTCCACACATCTTTGAAGAATGTTCCCAAGGTGTGACAAATATGTTTCAAAAGAATCGCCCACAACTGAAAAGCCATACATGAAAGCTGTTATTGAATCTTCTACCATATCTGCAAAAATAGACAACATGCAACGTTGGAACGTTGCCGGAACATTACACAACTCGAATTGCATCCTTTTGGACGCAAAAGTACAATAAGGACAAGTGAATGTTGTCTTCTAATGATCTTCCGGTGCACTAGAGATCTGATTATACCCGGAGTAACCATCGAAGAAGCAATACCATCCTCGCTTCGAAAGTTGATCAAGCATCTGATCCATGAAAGGCATGGGGAAATGATCATTTTCCGTCCATGAATTTAACCTACGATAATCCATCCAAACCCTCTATCCAGTTACCGGTCTCATCGAAACTAGTTCTCCTTTCTCGTTGGGGACTACTGTGATGTCCCTTTTCTTGGGTACACATTGCATCGGGAACACTCACTTGCTATCTGCAATAGACTAGATCACGCCTTCATCCAACCACTTGATTATCTCCTTTTCACTACCTCTTGCATTGGTGGGCTTAATATCCTTTGACGATCGACACTCAGTTTGAATTCACTATTAAGTTGAATTTTGTGAGTGCATATGCCCGGTGGAATTCCCAAAATGTCAGTGATCGTCCACCCAATAACTTTGATGTACTTTTTCAACACCTCAAGAATCCAATTGACTTGCCATCTGAGCAAGTCATCTGGAACGATAACCTGTAAAGTGTTGTTTTTCCCCAAAAATGCATATCACAAATGATTAGGAAGTTCTTTTAACTCCAGCTTTGGAGGTTCCACCATAGACGGTTTTGCGTGAGAATTTTCTCAATTTTTCAGATCAATGTCCATGTTTAATGGATTCCTTGAGAATTCCCCCAATATCGAAAGGGAAGCTACTACCTCATCGTAACCTTGCACTTTGGTCTCATCATAGTTCGAAAGAACCACCTGAAGTGGTTCACTCATACATAATAAATGGCTCACACTAGCCAGAGCCTCATCAATTACATCAACTATCCAAACCACATGAATGTCGCTTGGGTGCTTCGTTGACTTACACACATTAAAGGTGAATTCATCATCGTTCACCTTAAACTTCAATTTTCCACTTTCCACATCCACTAGTGGCCTTCCCGTCGCTAAGAATGGTCTTCCCAAAATGATAGGAATTTCGGCATCAATCTCGCAGTGAAGGATAAAAAAATCCACCAAAAATATGAATCGGTCCACCTTTATCAAAATATATAGAGTATCCCCACTGGGTGTTTAATCAAAAAGTCTGCCATCAAGAGTCTCATTGTTGTGGATTTTGGTTAACCCAATCGAATTTGTTTATATATTGCGTATAGTATTGGGTTGATGCTTGCTCCTAAGTCACATAGGGCTTTGGCAAATTGGAGCACGCCGATAGTGCAAGGGATAGTGAATGATCCGGGATATTCTTTCTTCTTGATCATCTTGTAAGTCATAATTGCACTACAATTATGAGAAACTTTAATAGTTTTGAAGTCCAAACTTCTTTTCTTTGTGACTAACTCCTTCATAAACATGGCATAACCCGGCATCTACAACTATGCCTCCACTACAGGGAGATTAATTGATAATGTCTTGAAAACCGATAAGAAATTATTGAACTTCTTATCCTCATTTTTCTTCTTGAGACGTTGCGGAAATGGAGGTATTTTGGGTTGAGGTTGCACCAATTTTGAGATTGGATTTCTTTTTCCTACATATATTTATGGTTCTTTGGCAATGCTTTGTTGGATGAGTATCTCTTCTTCTTAAGAACTTTTATCTTCTTCATGAGCTTGAGCTTCATCATTGCCTTTCATACCACCTATCGCTACCTTTCTGCTTCGAGTAACCACAACCAAATCTCTATCACCATCCTCCACCAAAGTTGTTATGGGTGTAGTGTAACCCTCCCCCATTAATTTTGGTCCCAATTGTACCGAAAGTTGGTTCAGTTGGACTTGAAGTAGCTTGATTGCATCAATATGAAAATTAACTTTATTGTTCAATGACAAGAAGTTGTCTTTCATCCCTCTTTGTAAGTTGTTCAAACCCTCAACTTTATTAAGGATGCAAGATAACAAATCATCTACTCGGGGACTACTCGTACTCCCCTTTGACTTTGGGCTCTCACTCGATAGTGTGTGGTCCTCTTCATGATTACCCTCTCTTTTCCAATGATCACTTTTCTCAGCCCATTCTTGATAGTATCTTCTCCGCTCTTCATCTTTGTGAGTGTTCCAACCTGGATTCCCACCTTGCTGCAGGTAACATGGGTGGAAACACTCCTCAAATCAGTGAAAGTTCCAACCTTGATTCTCCCTAGGGTTTGAATAGCTTGAGGAAGTATCGTCCTCAATTCTAAACACTTCCCTTGCTCCTTTGGGTTTGTTCACATTTTCTAACTTTTGCGTTTGTAGCATCTCTATTTGGGATAGCATTTTCTTGATGTTCTACTCCTTTATTTACCGAGTCAAGGCTTCGATAGAAGTATTATAGCAGCACATTGTTTGAAAGCCCGTGAGTTGGGCATTGGAGTAGTAGCTTCTTAAACCTCAGCCATGTTTCGTGGATTGATTCACCTTCCCATCACTTGAAACCTTGAATGTTATCTCTGAGTTTCATCATCCTCGATGGAGGAAAAAACCTCACATTAAATGTCGTAGTTAGCTCATCCCATGATGTTATAGAGTTCTTTGGTAACTCAGTTAACCATTTGTTCACTTCACCAGTCAGAGACAAAGGGAATAATCTAAGACGGACTAATTATTGTGATACATTCTTGTAGGAGAACGGGCCACAAGCATCTATAAAATTCCATATATGCTCATGTGGGTCTTCATGAGTCATCCCTCCATAGAGTCCCTTCATTCGAAGGAGGTGAAGAGTTGTATTGGTAACATGGAATGTAACATTCTCTTCAGTTGGCAGTGGCCTGATTGCAGCCATTCCACCCAATTGTATTGGGTTATGCACACTATTAAGATCTTCAATATCATCTTGATGACCCATCTGATCACCATTACTCTCTGTCTCACTCATTTCTTTGTTTGCTAAAGACAACCAACACAAACACAAAAGCAAATCAAGTAGAATCCACTTCAGCCAATAAAATTACGAATCAAACTTCGATAAGAGAATCCTAAATAACACCTCCCCGGCAGCGGTTCCATTTTTCTTTTAACATTTCAAGCACACCTCATCTCTTTCGAGGTGTAAACAATCGTAAAATTAGTATAAAACCCTACTAAATGAGTTAAGGTCAAATCTCAGAAGGAGAGGTACATATTTTGAATTCAAATATTAAGTCTCAACAACAATTTTGTAGATAAAAGGGTTAATGATTTTCAGAGACTATGAATGAAATTTAGAGGTTGACAGCAATGTCAAGATGGAGGGTTTCTTAATTTGGAAAACAAACTCAACAAACCCTTGAAATTAGCCAAATAGGGAGAAAGAACTTAGGGGTTGAAAAACCAGTCACTAAATTCAGCCAATGGGTGTAAATTGCTAACAAAAAGTACCAACCATTAATGGGTAGAGTGGACTTTAGGTGAGACAACTTTTTCTCGAACAATTACCCCATGTCACTTGAGTTCTCTCGAACCTCAATGCTTCAGACATAAGGACCAGTCCACAATCTCACTATCTCAACTCTCTCGAGATGAATACATGGCATGAGGCGTAGAATTCACTCTCTCGAACTAAATCCATCATGATCCACTCACCATGACTACCAATTTATCACTTTGGCTTTAAACCTCTTTCTCAAGTAAGCCTAAAACAAAGAAAATATATCGAAATAACCATTCAATGAAGCAATAGAACCACAACAATAAATTAGACGCAATATGGATTATCACTATAATCGATAATAATTAACATCCATTAAACCAAACGTCGAAATTGGTCACATTGTCAAACCCCAAAGATTAGGGTTTTAACCAATCATCGTGAAAGGAAGAAATTCAATACCTACTACATGTTCCATGGCTGGGTATTTGAAAATACAAATTCTAAGATGAATAATATTCTATCTATTACAATACCTAATTGAAAATTCTTACTAAAATTGCTTAAAATAAACAATTGAGGTGTTTTTGCTCTCTCTCTATTTCGTTCCTCACATTTCGGAATGCCTTCTCTCTCTTCCAAAAATCAATTTATACTAATCTAAGGTGTGGCTTTTTGGGGCCAATCCACGAGGAAAGTAGGGCTTCATCGACTATTCGGCGACTCGCCAATCTTCGTTTTCTCTCGCCTTCTTTCTTCACATTTTCCTCGTTCAAACACTATAATTTTAAGCAATCTAAATTGAGATCGTCGTTCAATTCTGCAATGCGCCCTTCAGTCTTTTAGCTTTCCAATTTGAATTCACCTTGGTCTCAATCAGTACTTTTAGTGACTTGATCGCCCTTTGCTGGGGCGATGCACTCGGCGATTCACCGATAGGGAAGGCAGTTTACTTAAGTTCTTCTTGTTCCAAGTTCAGGGTTCTGTAAATTTCGGCGATCAGAAGCAACTTTACGATTCATCGAGTTCTCTCTTTTTCAGCTTCTGTTGTCCTTTTTACCTATTAGTGACCTTGCTTTGTTCCTCAACCCATATACCTAAAATTTAAGTATATTCCATCAGTTCATGGCATAATTATAACATTTGAGGACACTAAACCTCTATAATCAAGGCCCTAAATGAGTCGAAATCTCGGACTCATCACTATTCTAATAAAATCTAGCTTTGATTGGTTATTGAATGATACCTTTCCATGGATAATGACTTAGCTTGGATTGGCAAGATGACGTGCCCTTCCATGGATAATAAGAACAAGTAAGAAATGACTATTCCATGGGATTTATGCTTAGCACCGAGAGGATATTTTGATGGAAGCTCTCCTGTTAGTAGAGGCCGGGTTTTTAGAAGCAATCTCCTTATCCCATACCTATTTTCCCCCATAGGATGATTGTCTAGATAGACATTAGCTAGTGGATCTACCTAAGGTAGTACATCTTTTTTCGGTGTGGGAGACACAGGGGATTATGTTATTGCACATGTTATCTATGTCAGTTAAGGCTACTTCTCACAATAATAATGAACTAAGGTTACTTCAAGAAGTATCTCACATGTGTTCAAAGGATTTAAATATGTTATATTTCATTGACCATGTTTTATGACTTATGTTTTCTAACCCTTTTATATCATATTTTAGCTTGGTCAATTACATGTCATGAAATGTCCTCTTTTAGCATGATTTAGATGTTTTATGCATAGCTATAATACTTGGTACATTGTTTCTACTAACACGTACTCTTGCCTACAGTTCCCCAAATGTAGGGTCCGACAGTCAGGTTTTTTAGTTCCGTGGCTAGTGGTTGATTGTGGGGTTCCCGAGCTTTGGTGATTCCTCATTCTTCGAGGATGGATTTTAATTGTTCTTAATTTTCTTTCTTATTTCTAATTTTTAGAAATGATGTATGGGATAGACCCAATTTCATTCTATTGTACTAAATTTCTAATGAGACAAGTGTTTTAGATTTCCAGTTTAATTTTATAAAACTATTGGACTTGAAATGTTGTGTTTACCTCTTTTGTTCTATTTCTTATGTTATGAATGTTAAGTGTCTTGTTTGGGCTCTCTCGGGGTCCTATACTCCATGTCACGTCTAGGGTGTACCCCTGGGTTGTGACATTATTGGTTAGAGAATTTCCTAAATAAGAGTAAATAGTTTATTATTATATTTTTATATACGTTGAGTTATTATCTATGATTTTTGAAGCTTTCTTTATATTGCATCGTTACAGTTGCTTTTATATTGAATTGAGTTTAGTATCTTTGAGTTGAGTTGAGATGACGTGAGGATGTTTTTCTTTTTCCAGTTTGAGCTCATGTTTGTGCTTTTGAGTGTGCTTTAAAATTCCCCTTGCATGCTCATATATTCAATGTACTGACGCCATTTGGTCTGCATCTTTTTATTATGCAAAAACAGGTATTCATGATAATCAACAGGTGCTCCGTTGATACCACTTGGAGTCCCAGAGTTGCTTAGGTCAGCCTCCTTGCTTCCAGAGGATTTCCCATTTATATTTCAGTCTTGTTAGAATGTCGTGGATCTTGTCCCGAATTCCATCGCAGTATTTTAGAGGCTTCCTAGACAATAGTGTTTTGAGGAGTCTTTTCCATTTCCATTGTTAATGTTTGACATGAGCTGAACAGTTATGTATTGAATATTTTTACAGTATTTTGTGTTAAACTATCTTATTAATCATATCATTAAAAGTTGAGTTTATTTTGAAATTTCTATTTCAATTGAGTAAATCTGTCGCTGAGTAATGAGTCTGGCCAAGGGTTCGCTTAAGGACCAACAATTGTTCTTGAGTGCCAGTTACATCCCGGGTGTAGGCTCGTGGCGTTACCGCTTATTTAAAAGAAGAATGGTTCACTTTTATCATACCCCAAGCCTACACCCTACACGTGGCTGACACTCGAGAACCATCGTTGGTCCCCAACTTAACACTTGAACTGCCTGACTACTTAGTGGAAAACTTACTCAAGCAAATTGGGAATTTGAAATGTATAATTAAACTTTAAAGTTTCAATCAAAACTTTACTCAAATAAACATCTGAAAATACTTAATAAGTTATGATAAGTGCCTCAAGACCTCAAAACGTCTCAACAAAAGGGGAAATACAGAGAGACTGCTCAACTTTAACTATCTATAAATCCTCTAATACTAGGATAGATGTTAGGAAAGAACCCTCGACAACATAATAAAAGTAGTAAGTAAATGTGATGCCTTCTGGAAAGCAAGGTGGCTCACCGAATCTAGCTAGAGTGAAAATAATATCAAGAAAGCCCTTGTTGAACTCCCTGAACACCTGTAGCTGAATCATAAGAAGATGAAGGTCAAATTACATCAGTATATTGAATGTACGAGCATGTAAGGAGAACTAAAAGCATAGATAACTAAATTGGTAAGACTAAGAGAATACTCACCTCAACTACAATCAAATATAACAACAATAACGAGAAATGCAATGTGTAAAGTTTTATAAAACTGAAGATAATAACTCAATAATGTATAATAATACAATACATTGTTCTTTACTTTATTTTGGAGGTTTTTTAACTGACAACCATCAGTATGAACTATTTGATGATACAACATCCCAACCACGCTGGCAGAACTGTCCTATACCTTGCAGGGGCATAGGACACCTCAACTGAGTGGATCCACTAAGCAATGCTTAAAAGAAATAAAGAATCATCTAAAAAGTACAACCATTTACCCATGTTTGTTACACTGCTTATGTGGAATGTAAGTTATTTAAATTCATCCCCAATCAGTGGTCAATACTACTCCCAATATATATACTCATGCTCAATTTTTAAAACATACTCTTTTTCAATTGAGGTGATTACTCAAAATATCCTCTAAAAAGAGGTAATTGCTCTAAATTAATCGTTGAACTCATTTGTCTTTTTAGAAATCAAAGTCTCTCTCTTTCAATTTAAAAGTGCTACTTTTGGGAATACTTAGTTCCCTTATGTTCTTTCTCTATTATGAATACGACTCTTCTCATTACTCATATTTACTTTCCCAAAACTTAGTTCAAAAACCTTTGTTAGGTATAAAAGATCCTCAAATTAACTCAAACAGACTTCTTGAACATTCATGTTAAACTCACTTTAATTTTGAAGATAAATTAAGACATGTGATTAGGACATGAAGGAACTCTCTACGATAAATAGAGTCTATAGGGGCTAAATCAAGGAAGGAAATGTAGTAACGACTCAAAGGAACAAGTTCAGAATAAAACACGGAAGGAAAAGGCCAGACGACCCCTGGCGCACTGCTGTCACGGGGTGCCATGTACAAAACTTATCACAGAATTTTGGGGCGCACTGCTGGCGCGGGGTGCCATGACCCAAACTACTGAACACCAGGTCTAGTGCCTTCCTGGCGCTGCCCCACACCCATGCCCATAAATATGATGAATTTGTAAGATGAAATTAGGGTCGCTACTAGTTTAGAATGGAGAAAATTCTCCTAAACTTTTCTTGATTTTCAAAACCAACACGAATACATGAGGAATCCATAAAATCCCTTTGGGACTAACTTTTACCACTAATCCACAATACAAAAGAATTCACAACCTTTATTGTTAAAGAATTCAACTAAACTCAGCAACTACTGAAGATTCTTTTAGATACAACAATTTCATGGATAAATTAGATATATGGCGTGAGGATGTACAAGTCCAACAATATGAGAAGCCTTACATACCTGAAAAAATAATGCCCTTGACAAAAATCGATGGGATATTGACAAACGCTTGAAACCTAGCTTTTTCTCATCTTGGAACCCTTCACTAATTTCTGTAAGTGCTAAAGAATGTGAAAAAGTGGTTTCGCATATGATTAGACCCTTAATTGGGTGAAGAAAAACGTTGGTATGCTTAAAAAAAATAGGAAAACACCAAAGTACCCCTCTAAAAATGACTAAGATGCCTGTAAAAGACAAGGTTCACTAAAATGGTCATAAAATTTTACTCCAAGCTTGAAATTAAGTAAACCTGACAGCATTGGAAAGAGGACCCAAAGACATTTAGTTTGATAGGTCATAGGCCACTTAATTCTTTTTTTCTTAAAGATATGATCTTTTGTAGTCGACCCAAAACTTAAAACTGATGGGTGACTCGTACAAATCTCTATTTAGCTCTTTTTGAAGTCTGATCTGTTACAATATCTCCCGCTTGGGAACATTCATCCTCAAATGAGATCAATCAAGCACAACATGGGTGGGGAGTGTCTAAGAACCCAAATCAAGCAGAAAACATGCAATTAGCATAAACTCAACATATTAACTGAAAGAGTACTTTGCTGATTTGGAAGGAAACAAGTGAGGGTATCTCTTCTTCATGTCCTCCTCAGCTTCCCAAGTAGCTTCCTCAACTACTTGATTCCCCAATAAGAGTTTAACTGATGCAAGCTATTTGGTTCTCAGCTTGTGAACCTGACAATCAAGAAGTTGAAGAAGGGATTACTTCAAAAGATAGGTTGTCCTATTAATACCAATATTATCGGTGGGTACAATAAGTGTCGGAATGCCCAATCACTTCACTAGCATAGAGATGTAAAATATCAGATGGACTGCTGCTAACTCTAGCAATAGCTCCAACTCATTAGCTACATTACGAACTCTGTTGGATATCCTGTAAGGACCAATGTTCTATGGACTAAGTTTTCCGTTCTTACCAAATCTCATTACACCCTTCATACGTTAATCCTATAAATATACCCAATCATGAACCTCATATTTATAGGATTCTGACGACTTTGCACGGTTTTCAAGTTTTTTTTAATATTCTTCACTTTATCCATTGCTTGGATAACCAAGGTTTGCTCTATCAACTTAGCTTCACCAACCTTAAACGAACCAATAGGACATCTACATATTTTCCCATAAACAGCCTCATAAGGATCCATTTGTATGCCATTGAAATCAATGATGCATGACCTGAGCATATCCTCTAGGGTCTAAATTGTGAGCTTTGCTTGGCGTATGAAAAGCAGTACTAAAGTTTACCTTCAAACTTCAACCTTTCTGAAAAGACTTCCAAAACTAAGAGGTGAATTCTCCAACCCTATCTTAAATTGTAAACATAGGAAATCCATGAAGTCAGACTATCTCATGAATGTATAATCTAGCATAATCTCCTACTGAATTGTTATTCTTTAATGTCAAGAAATGGGCTGATTTAGTCATCTAATCTATAAACACCCAAATCGAATAATATTGTGTGAGAGATCGCGAAAAACCAGTAATGAAGTCCAGATTAATCATTTCCCACTTCCATTCTTGAAGATCTATGTTCTGAGTCACACAACCTAGCCTTTGGTGTTCTTTCTTGACTTGTTGGACATTTGGGCACTTAGCAACAAAATCTGCAATGAACCTTTCCATACTATTCCACCAATAAATTTCTCTCAAGTCATGGTACATCTTTATGGAACCGTTAGGGATCGAATATCCAGAACTATCAACTTCTTCCATGATCCTCTCTTGGAGCTCATCCACTTTTGGTACAAACAATCTACCTTGATATTTCAACAAACCACCTCTCTTTTGTTCGAAAGCCATTATTTTTTGCTTATAATCATTTCCTTCAATTGAATTAAAAGAGGGTCTTGGTCTTGTTTCTCCTTTAATTCAGACATTAGTGATGATTCAGACCCGACCCATTCATCATCAAAACTCGATATTCACTAGAATCTAGCAAACGGACTCCCAAACGGGTAAGTCTGTGAAATTCCTTGGCCAATTCTCTCTTGACATCCTCAACAAGACCAGTACTTCCCATGGAAAACCTACTCAAAGTATCAGCAAGAACATTTGCCTTACCAGGGTAATAGAGAATACTCTTGTCGTAATTCATAAGCAACTCTAATCACCTTTGTTTAGGATTAAGCTCTTTCTAACTAAAAACATAATGGAGACTCTTGTGGTCGGTGTAAAAAGCATCCACATGAACACCATAGAGATAGTGACATAATATTTTATGAGAAAACAAAATTGCTGCCCACTCGAGATCATGAGTCAAGTAATTCTTCTCGTGAAGCTTAATCTATCTGGAGGCATAGTCTATCACATAACATTTTTGCAATAATACACAACCAAGTCCAACTCTGGACGCATAACAATAAACAATACTGACTTTGTACCCTCTAGTAGGGTAAACACTGAGGAGGTGGTTAGCCGAGTTTTAAATTCCTGATAGCTTTTCTCACAAGCTTAAGACAATTGAAACTTAGCTGATTTTTGTGCTAGCTTAGTCAATGGGGATGATATAGACGAAACACCCTCTACGAACCTTCTGTAGTAACAAAAAAACCATAAGAAACTCATTATCTCAGTTCGAGATGTAGGTTTGGGCAAATCTTGCACTTCTTCAATCTTGTTGGTGTTAACTCGAATCCCTTCGCCAAAAACAATGTGGCCTAAAAACACCACAAACTCAAACAAGAAATCACACTTATAAAATTTGGCATACAATTCTCGATCCTTGAGAGTTTAGAGGACTATTTTGAGATAGGTTGCACGATCCTCCTTATTCCTCGAATAAATGTGTATGTCATCAATAAATACGATAACAAACATGTGAAGGTACGACTTAAATAGTCTATTCATAAGATCCATGAATGTCATAGAAGCATTGGTCAAGCGAAAAGACATCAAAAGGACTCATAATGACCATAATGGGTCATGAATGCTGTCTCCGGGATGTTTCTTTCTTGTATTCTCAACCGAAGTGGCAGCCTGAAGTTGGTCAAAAAGATCATAAATTCTCGCAAAGGGAGACTTATTCTTTGTGGTGACCTTCTCTAATTGGTGGTAATCGATACGCATCCAAAGGGAACCAATTTTTTTTCTCACGACTAAGACCGAATTTCCCCAAGGTGGGACACTAGGTCGGATGAAACCCTTAACAAGAAGATCTCTCTAATGCTCTTTTAAATATTTTAACACATCTAGAGCCATTATATATGGCGAAATAGATATGGGTTGAGTACCAGGGATACTATCTATTCTGAAGTACATTTCTCTCTCAGGAAGGTCTCCCAGAAGATCATCTAGAAGGACCTTTGGAAACTCACTCACAACTGGAACTGATTAAATAGTCGATGTCTCGACATTACAGTCATTAACTCAGACTAAGTGATAGATGCACCCATTGGAAACAGTAAGTCAGTCCATACCTAGAATAACTTCAAAGTCTACCATGTCTAGCTCAACTAAGTCAGCTATGGTGTCCTTGTGATTGATAGAGATGATACAATCATAATAGACTCTTTCTACTAGAATAGACTTACCAACATGTGTGGAAACACGGAAGGGCTCAAGAAAGCATTCGGGCAAAACGTTGAATCTCATGGCTACATAAGGAGTCACAAAAGTCAAACTCACACCTGGATCAAGTAAGCCATAAACATCAAAAGTAAACACTTTAAGCATACCACTAATAGCATCTAGTGAGTTATCTAGATCATTGCAAGTAGTTATAGCATATAGAGGATTTTGCTGCTCCACTTGTCCCTGAAGTAGACCCTCTCGGAGTAGCTCTATTTACAAGTGCCGCTGAAGAATAATGGGCTCGATTTCCCCCACTACCCTGCCTATTCCTCGGGAACTCTCTCATAAAGTGACCCATCTGAACACACTTGAAGCATCTATTCGAGCCATCATGACAAGCTCCTGGGTGGTTTCCAGCCGACATAACACATGTGGGGGTATAAGTAGCCCCTTATGCCACAATACCCTAAGACTGAGTAGGTCAAGCTCAAAAAATTTGGGAGTTCTGGTTCTTTAAATCATTCATGTTCTTTGATGCATGTGCACTAGCTGACGATGGAGCAGGCCCATGTGACATTTTCAAAAAGGATGACCAATTTATATTTCCGGTCTTCTGCAGGCCGAATTCATGATTTCCTGTCTTAGCCCTCTTACTGCAGAACTCTTCCCTATCATCCAACTTATCTTCCTCAACTTGGTGCACATGGATAATGAGCATTGCACTGTCCATGTCCCTAATCAACATGGCTACCTTGCCTTCCTTACTTGACAAGTGGGAAAGCCGAGAAACAAACAAACTCATCCTGCTCGTCATGTTAGCCACCCTCTCAGGAGCATAGCGGTATCGCTTAGTGAACTTCAGGTTGTACTCTTGTACACTGATAGATTCCTTTTTTTGATTAAGAAACTTTCTTACCTAGATTCCCTTAGCTCTCGGGTAAAGAATCACCACAATAAAGAGTCATCAAACACAACCCAACACATAGGTGGTACCTCATATGCCCTATTCTTCTTCCATTGATGATACCATATCCTAGCAACACCATTGAGCTGATATGAAGCTAACTCTACACGCTCTGCATCAGCAACACGCATAACCTCAAACACTTTTTGAATTTCTTCTGCTAAGTTCTCCGGATTTACAATGATATTCCACTTGATGAACTTTTGGGGATTTTTCCTCAAGAACTCACAAATTCTAGATATGTGAGCCACATCCTGATAATCTACTCTTTGTTGACTAGCATGACTTGCCACAACCTGAGTAAACATCTAAATAGCGTTCCTGAACTCAGTATTGGACCTTGTTGTGTAACTTTAGGCCTAGTCATATCTGTAAAATCACACAAATTAGAACAAATGTAGTTATAGAGGGTTAGTGAAATAGAATTCTCAAATGTTGCACACAAACTCGCCAAATGGTTCGGTGAGTCACTGAGTCCCTTCGACAAGTAAAAGAGAGTTCGCCAAATGTTACAAACTAACCCAATAAAAATTCAGTTCCAACAAGCGAGACCAAAGACTATTCGGTGAGTCTTCGAGCTCACTAACCGATTGAGAGAGCTCTCACCGAATGTTACTAAAAATTTTGGTAAAAACAAAGATCAAAAAGGCGATATCAGTGCCATTCGATGCCTTTATACACCTGGCAAGGTATATTGGGTCCTATGATGGGGCGTATACATTAAATAGTCATGCGTTTATACCCCTTGTAAGGTATAGTGGGTCCTCTCGATGGGGCGTATACATCAGACCCCACATTTAGCTCATATGGTTTTATGTCGGTTAATAGTATCTCCAACAGTTAGACTTCAGTGCATTTGACCAGGTCTTTAGTTATACCAATTTTCGGGGGTGCGGAATTCATATTTTTTTTCATCTATTGCATATTCTTCTTTATTCATTTATAGATTGTGTTGTAGTTTATATTCTAAGTTTTCTATTTGTATTTTTATGTATAAAATGTTTTTTCTTTGTGCTGTTATAGCTTTGTCACAAATTCCTGCAAATATATTACTGTTAAGTCTATTTTGCCTATGTCTTAATTCTTGTCTTTTTGTTATAATTATTTCAGTAATTTTTTGTTTGTATTCGTTATTCATTGTATCTTTAAATATTGGATATATTTATATTCTATTTTGGATGTATTATCTATCAATTGCTCTAATTTATTATTATTAGTTTTTGTGTTATTGAGTTGTTTGTATTCTGGATATAATTTGTTTAATTTCTTTCTTCTTTTTCTTAATTTTCTATTAGCATGTTTCTTTTTATCCATAGCTCTGATACCAATTTTTGGGGTGAGGAATTCATATGTATTTTATGTAAAGATTTTGTTGTAATATTCTTTTTCTAAGTGTTTTAATCTTGATATTTCTTTAATATTATTTATGATATATTCTAGATATAACATAACTTGGGTTCTTAGGTACGTATGTAAATTATTTTCCATTAACTGTTCTACTAGTTTTATATCTTTAATAGCTTCTGTCCAATATTGTAAATAATCGTAGTTCATTATTTTTTAATTTGAATCTATTTCTAAATCATATAATTCTATTCTTTCGAGGTCTAGATCATATAGGTCTATTTCATACCATTGTTGGTTTAATATATCTTCTAATTCATCATCATTAAATATTTTTTCCCATATAATTCTTCTTAATTCAATTATGTTTATACCTTTAAGTATATATAGGATCAAAGTTTCATAGCTTTTTATCATTTCATCATGTATATATGTCATGTTCTTTGTTATGCAGGTTTTTGTTTTCAATTATTCCTTCCTACCATATTCATAACTGATTAAGATTATATTAGATCATTATGAACTAGATTATCTGTTTATCATGTTTTCCTGTCACTACTAGCATTGTACTTTAGCAGATACTTCCTTCTTATCAGCGCCTCAACTTTGTTTACTCCCCTATTACGGCTTTCCTCACCTTGCCGATTTCAACATTAGGATGGCATAGTATAGAAGTTTTCTCTCTATTTCCAGTGTGTTAATAAACTAGAAATCATGATTCAAATAATTCTAATACATAATAACTAACATAAACTTATTCAATCATATATATGACATTCAGGAATATATGAAATTAGTTCTGCATATTTTTTGAACAATATACCTATGCCTCTTGCTTATCCATGATATCTGAAATATCTGATTGGATTTTAGATTGCTCTATTATCTTTTTAGTATGAATATCTTAGATATTTGAGAGTGTCTGAAAGCTTTTATTATATTTGGCTTTGCCTTCGTCTTGCCCTCTTTATAATGTTTACAAATGAATGAATATATACACAATGCAAGGTCACTATTCTAGATGCTCTAATAATGCGTCTACTATTTACTTTATGACTAATGCATCTACTATTTACTTTATACTATACACTTTACGACTTTTAGGCAAATAATTTACATCTTTATACTATTTGCTTTATATCTTGTCGGCCATCTATCTAGTGTCTATCTTCTGAATGTCATCTTCTTTTTATCTCTTTGTCTCATTGTATCACTCCAGTTGGACATTTGGAATTATATTAGCTTCTCCGTTACATTTTGAACATATGTGGTCAGGATATTTGTGTCCAATTAGCTCACAATATCTGGTCAATAACTATGGCAAAATAAATTTTTCTTTTAATGCTCTTGTTGTAGGTCGTTCTTCTGGTTTTAATAATGATAAGATCTATCGCTGAACTTCATCCATATCTGCTTTATATAGTTCTCTTGAATTTGAATATATCATTAACTGATCTCTAGAGTAATAGCTCCATATAGCGTTTCAATTTAAATAATTGTTTGCTAATTCTTGTATGATGGTTGATATACCAATTATTCTTTTATTGGCATAGAAACTTGGTATCTCTATTTTTTGTATTTCTTCCTGTTGTCCGATATCATCGGGTATAATCATAACTTTGGTTAATCCTATCTTAATAACTTGAATTGGAGGTTTTATCTCCTCGTATAATATCTCTGTTGGGACTGTATAAAACTTTATATAGAATAAGTTTCCCTTGATAACTCTTTTGTATATGATAAATGCCTTACGTAGTTCTGGTATCCCACTTATTTCCTCTCCATCGTATGTATATATAGTATTTAATAGTCCATAATTGTAACACGTTTTTACCAAATTGGCGTTAGTTTTTGGTTGTGCAATTAATTTGTTATAGCCTTGTAATTTCTAGGTTAGGTAATCTTGGTTTGGTTCGGTTGTAGTAGATCTGGGGTTAAGGTTCAAATAGGTTTGCATTTTGTATATATTTTCAATATAGGTTCTTGTGATATGATTATACATTTTTTTCTCATTTTGTAGGCTATCTGCATATGTAGAGGTTTGTGGTTTTGTCAATATATTTCTTGACGTTCTCAGGGTAAATGGTTTTTCAAATAACTGGTTTAAATTTAATTCTAATGCTGTTATCCACTAACTTGTTTGCTTGTACCTGCAGCTGTATTTAAACAAACATTATCGGTTTTAAGGTGTTTCCCAACGTCACCTTTTAGCTCTGGATTTTTAAAGTATTCCGATTGACTTAGCTCCGGATTTTTACAGTCATGTTGCTGACTTGAACTGACTTTAGACTTCAGATTATCTTAATTAGTCTTTAGCTTTTGTATCTCATTGTCCATACTATCCACTTTTGTACAAAGTGTAGTAATGGCTTTGATTATCTCCTCAATTGTATTTTCTTTCTCAGTTTGAGTAGCTTTGTCTTGATAAGTAATCTGCAATAATATTCTTATCAGCTCTTATTACTTCAATAGTAAACGTAAAATTTAATATATTTAATACCAATCTTCTTATTTCTTTTGTTGTTATTGAATCCTGTATTTTCCTTGTTAGCCACCATTTTACTTGTGTATTATCTGTTCTTATAATAAATTTGTTATATACAATATATGGTTCAAATGGTAATAAACTTTTATATACTGAATATAATTCTTTCCTGTTTATTTCCCATTTTATTTTTGTATTAGTAAATGTTCCTGAATAATATCTACAATGATGTTCTATGTTGTCTACATCATATCTATATTTTAAGACTCCTCCATCACTTTTTTCACTGGCATCTGATTCTACTCTGTAAGTAAATTTTTTATTTTCATCCAAAAAATATAGTTTAGGTAGATTCTTGTATAATAGTTTTACCTTTTGTATTTGTATTTGGCCTTTTTTTATCAAACTGATATTCTATGTCTTTCTTTAATTTTTGTTGTAATGGTTTTAAATTTTTCGCTAATTTTGGTATGTTTTCTCTTACTTGCTTTACTAGTACTAAAAATGATTGTAATTTCTTTTTTGTATCTAGTTGTTCATTTGAGTTAATTATTTTTTGTACTATATATGTTTGCATTTTTATTCCATTTTTATCTATTTGTATTCCTAAGAATTCTATTTGTTTTTTCATTATGTCTACTTTCTTTTTACTTAGGCTTATGCCTGAATATTCTAGAATATGTATAAAGTTTTCTAATAATCTTATATGTTCATCCTGTGTTTTGGAATATAGTAACATATCATCTATATATACTATACAATTTTCTAATTGTTTAAAGTAGCTATCCATAAAGTGTTGATATACCTGGTGCATTTTTATATCCAAGTGATAATACATTCAACTCATAAAATCTTTGTGGTACTGTGAATGCTGTAAGTTTTTTAGATTCTTCTTCTAACTTTAAGTGGTAAAATCCTGATTTACTATCAAATTTACTAAAATAATTATATCCTTGTATTTGTCTTACTTTTAATATTTTATTTGGTATTGGATAATTATATGTCTTAGTTTTTGTATTTAAATTTCTATAATCAATAAACATTCTACTTTTTCCTCTTTTTTGTTCACTATGTTTATTTACTATAAATGCTGGGCTTGTATGTTTACTATTAGTTTCTTGGATATATCCTTTTTCTAGTAATTCATTTATATGAATCTTAAATTCTGTTAAATCATTAAAATTATATTTTAATGGTTTCTGTGTTATTATGCTATTATTATCGATTAGCTCAATCTTTATTTTTGTTTTATGATTTTCCAATCCTTGTAAAGGTTCTTCACTATATAGTAATTCTAACTTTTCAGGGATTATTTTTACTTTATCTATAGAGAATATAATTAATTCTATTTTTGGATGTTCTTCTTTTATATTTTCTAGTTTTTGTGTAATTTTTTTCACTTCCTTTTATCCATTCCGTTGTTTTTCATTTTTTATTGTTTACTCTTTTTTATCCTATTTTTTGTTTACATGGTGTTGTTAACCACCAGTGTGTTTTCGTTAGTATGTGTGGGTATAGTTTTTCTAAAAAAGGCATTCCTAATAACATATCTTTTGTTGTAAATTCAAAGTTATATATTTCTTCTATGGTTAATATCTTATCCCATATCTGTATTTTTATATTTTTTGCCTTATATGTAATCATATTTCCTTCATTATTAAATCCTATTACTACTAAAGGTGTTTTTAACTTTTCCCATTTAGCTTCTGGCAAGCAATTATATTTACATATATTAGCTTCTGTTCGTGTATCTATCATTGGGGTATAATATCTATTATAATATCCTTCTACTATTATTTTTACAAGTATATATATCTTCATGTTTTTATAAAGTTATATAATAAAGTTCTTTTTATTTTTACTTTTTTGTTTTCATAACTTATTGTTATTTGTTTATCTTCTAGATTATATGGTTTCACTTTTTCTAACCATCTTATTCCTAAAGTGATATTTTTATCTCCTTGGTATATTTTAAATTTTATTATTATCGGTATTCCTCTAATAATTATTTCCTTTTTTGTTGTTTCTTCAGTATTTATTAATGCTTTCGGTAGTTCAGGACATAATTGTTCAGTAGTTATTATTTCATCTAATGTTACTAATTCTCTTGTAATATAGTTTTCTTCTTGTCCAGTATTTATTAATATTAAATATTTTCGTTGTTCCATTACTCCTGTTACGTAGTAGTGGTATGGTTTTATTTCTTCTTCTATCGATTTTTGTGAAGTTTTATCTATTCTTCTTTAGGTACTCATTTTTGATGATATTTGTGATATTTCATAATTTATTATTTTTGATATACTTAATCTTTCTTTTACTATATCTATATCTTCTTCTATTTCAATTTCATTATAACTATAATCATTATTATCTATAACTGTAACTATTCATTTAAAAGGATTTTCTATTTTTATCTTATTTATTTTATTTTTTTCTGTTATTTTATGTTTTGTCGTTAAGACATATAACTTTTTACATCTAGCTGTAAATATTTTACTTCCGAGTGCTAATTTTATTCCTTTCCAATATAATACTAGTGATTTATCTATGTTTCTATCATTTATTGCTACTGAGTAGTTAGCACTTATTATGAATTTAAATTTTTGGTATATTAGGTTACCTTTTACTGCACTTATTATACTTTTTTATATAGGTTGTATAATTCTATCATCTGCTAAGTATATCTCTATAGGCGTATCTATTCCTTCTCTAAAACATGCTTTTATCAGTATATATGTTCCTCCTAAATGTACATATTTAATTGGGTTTTTAGCCTTAATATCTTGTATTTTTTTAGTTATTATTCTTTTATTTATTATTGGTATTTTAGCCTTTCCTTTGGTGTATTTACAATCTATGATATATTCCTTCTGACTTACTACATAATATTCTTCTTTTTGTCTTTTAAACCAATTTCTTACTGTTGGTATTTCTAATATTTTTTTCTACGCTTAAGTCCAATTCTTTTCCTTTTATTTGTTCAAATATATTATTATCAAATATTATTTTTTGTTCTGAACATTCTCCATCTTGGTATTCTTCTTCGGTTATTATTTGTATATCTTTTTTAGTCATTTGTATAGAACTCATTATCTAATTCTATTTCTATTTCATTTTCTGATATTTCATATATGCTATCTTCACTTTCTAATTCATAATCTATATATTCTATTTGCATATATTTTTCCTTATCTATTAGTATTTCTGATATTTGCTTTTTCTTTGGATCTTTAGGTAATTTGCAATGTGTCCTAATTTTCCACAGTTATAACAACTACATTCTATTAATTTTTTCTTTGGCCTATATGGTCTTTTAGTTTTATAATTTTTTACATAGTATATTCTTCTTGGTTTTTATATTTATATTTTGATCTGTATTTTTTATTATATTTCTTTTTATAGTATCTGTCTGTACATCCAAATTGGGGTGCCGTTTTATTTTTGCAACACGCTAAGTTTTTTGCTAATATTTTTTCCATTTTTATTCCTTCTTTATGTTTTTCACATAGTTATATAAACCATCGTTGTAAGAATTTCATTTTAGCTCCTAAGGTATATGTTAATCCTGCTTCATTCCAGTTTTTTATTATTTTTGAATTAAAAGGTTCTGGTAATTTGTAAAATATAGTTTCCTTATTTCTTTACTCTCTTCTGTACTATATGTTCCTTGATATTAGTATTCTCTAAATGCACATGTATATTCATCTATATAGCACATATTACATATTGCTAATTTTGACATTAAATTGTTATTAATTAATTTTTCTTTATTTTGTTCTTCTACTTCTGTTGTCATACTACTAAATTCACTTCTTATGGCTATTTCATAGTTGTAGTTGCTCTTTCTCCATAAAATTTTTTATTACTTCTTAAGGTATTTAAACTTTCGTTTGTTAGGTTTTGTAGCCATAATTTTACTGTTCCTATGAGTGTTCTCTCTATGTATCCTGGCGTTTCTATCATTCCTATTTTGTTATCTATTAATTGTTTTGATATGTAACCCGTCCATTGTTGGATTGTTTTATTTATATCTGCTACATAGTCTAAATCTAAAAAATTATGTTGTTCAGTTATTGGTTTAGGTGTCCATTTTTTATTTAGCCTTTTATCCCATATAATTTTTTCTCTATCATATTGTTCATAGTTTGCATTATAATATCTTGGATTTAAATTTTTTGGATTTTCTACTCCTGATGTGCTAGGTTTTTCATCCATGTCTATGTCTCATGTGTTTACTTCTAGATTCTTTGTATTACCTAAATTTTCTAAAAGTTCAGTATATGTTTCGCTTGTTTCTGAATGTTTTTCGTCTAAATCATTATTTATTTCATCAATTTCTATTTCAGGTAGATTATCTTGATTTTCTTTAAATTTATTTATGTCCACCGTTAGTCTTGCTTCTTGTTCTTTTTCTTTCTATTTTATTTGATACATTTCTTTTAACATTGCTAATTCTTTTTCTAATTCTAGTATTTTAGTATTTTTTATTTCTTGTACTTGTTCTATTTCCTTTCTTGCTTGTTGTTTTATCTTTTCAATTTTCTTTTGTCTATCTATTTCTTCATTTTCTTTTGTTATTCTTACCATAACAGTTTGGCTATCTTCTAATTTCAGTATCTCTTTTTCTAGCATTAGATTTAGATTATCACCTGTTTTCTTATATCTTCTTCATAGATTAGAAAATACTATCGTTATTTTCCTTGTTAGCCACCATTTTACTTGTGTATTGTTTGTTCTTATAATAAATTTGTTATATCCAATATATGGTTCAAATGATAATAAACTTTTATATACTGAATATAATTCTTTCCTGTTTATTTCCCATTTTATTTCTGTATTAGTAAATGTTCCTGAATAATATCTACAATGATGTTCTATCTTGTCTTCATCATATCTATATTTTAAGACTCCTCCATAACTTTTTTCACTGACATCTGATTCTACTATGTAAGTAAATTTTTTCTTTTCATCCAGAAAATATAGTTTAGGTAGGTTCTTGCATAATAGTTTTACCTTTTGTATTTGTATTTGGTCTTTTTTTATCAAACTGATACGCTATGTCTTTCTTTAATTTTTGGTGTAATGATTTTAAATTTTCTGCTAATTTTGGTATTTATTCTCTTACTTGGTTTACTAGTCCTAAAAATGATTGTAATTTCTTTTTTGTATCTAGTTGTTCATTTGAGTTAATTATTTTTTGTACTATATTTGTTTGCATTTTTATTCCATTTTTATCTATTATGTAGTAAGTCAGAAAGAACATATCATAGAGTGTAAATACACCAAAGAAAAGGGTAAAATACCAATAATAAATAAAAGAAAAATAACTAAAGAATTACAAGATATTAAGACTAAAAACCCAATTAAATATGTACATTTAGGAGGAACAGAAATACTGATAAAAGCATGTTTTAGAGAAGGAATAGATACGCCTGAAGAGATATACTTAGCAGATGATAGAATTATACAACCTATAGAAAAAAGTATAATAAGTGCAGTAATAGGCAACCTAATATACCAAAAATTTAAATTCATAATAAGTGCTAACTACTCAGTAGCAATAAATGATAGAAACATAGATAAATCACTAGTATTAAATTGGAAAATGTCAGGATTAGAATTAGCACCCGGAAGTAAAATATTTACAGCTAGATGTAGAAACTTATATGTCCTAACGACAAAATATAAAATAACAGCAAAAAATAACAGCAAAAAATAAAATAAGTAAGATAAAAATAGAAAATCATTTTGAAAGAATAGTTACAGTTATAGATAATAATGATTATAGTTATAATGAAATTGATATAGAAGGAGATTTAGAAATAGTAAAAGAAAGATTAAGTACATCAAAAAGAATAAATTATGAAATACCACAAATATAAACAAAAATGAGTACCTCAAGAAGAATAGATAAAACTCCACAAAATCTGATAGAAGAAGAAATAAAACCATACCACTACTACGTAACAGGAGTAATGGAACAACGAAAATATTTAATAGTAATAAATACTGGACAAGAAGAAAACTATATTACAAGAGAATTAGTAACAGAACATGAAATAAAAACTACTGAACAATTATGTTCTGAACTACCAAAAGCACTAATAAATACTGAAGAAACAACAGAAAAAGAAATAATTATTGGAGGAATACCGATAATAATAAAATTTAAAATATACCAAGGAGATAAAAATATTACTTTAGGAATAAGATGTTTAGAAAAAGTGAAACCATATAATCTAGAAGATAAACAGTTAACAATAAGTTATGAAAACAAAAAAGTAATAATATAAAGAACTTTATTATAGAACTTTATAAAAACATGAAGATATATATACTTGCAAAAATAATAGTAGAAGGATATTATAATAGATATTATACCCCAATGATAGATACACGAGCAGAAGCTAATATATGTAAATATAATTGCTTGCCAGAAGCTAAATGGGAAAAGTTAAAAACACCTTTAGTAGTCATAGGATTTAATAATGAAGGAAACATGATTACATATAAGGCAAAAAATATAAAATTACAGATATGAGATAAGATATTAGCCATAGAAGAAATATATAACTTTGAATTTACAACAAAAGATATGTTGTTAGGAATGCATTTTTTAGAAAAACTATACCCACACATACTAACGAAAACACACTGGTGGTTAACAACACCATGTAAACAAAAAATAGGAGCAAAAAGAGTAAACAATAAAAAACAAAAAATAATGGAATGGATAAAAGGAAGTGAAAAAATTACACAAAAACTAGAAGATATAAAAGAAGAATACCCAAAAATAGAGTTAATTATATTCTCTATAGATAAAGTAAAAATAATCCAAGATAAGTTAGAATTACTATATAGTGAAGACCCTTTACAAGGATGGGAAAAACATAAAACAAAAAGAAAGATTGAGCTAATCGATAACAATATCATAATAACACAGAAACCATTAAAATATAATTTTAATGATTTAACAGAATTTAAGATTCATATAAATGAACTACTAGAAAAATGATATATCCAAGAAACTAATAGTAAATATACAAGCCCAACATTTATAGTAAATAAACATAGTGAACAAAAAAGAGGAAAAAGTAGAATGATTATTGATTATAGAAATTTAAATGCAAAAACTAAGACATATAATTACCCAACTTACTCAACAAGCACATTTCTTAGTAAGGTTGCTTGTTTCCACTCATTGAAGAATCTATCTACAAAAGAAGGTCAACGGGGGATACTCAAATTGCTCTCACTGACACCAGAGAAGGTGAGGCAATACCAAATAAAATATTAAAAATAAGACAAATACAAGGATATAATTATTTTAGTAAATTTGATTGTAAATCAGGATTTTACCACTTAAAGTTAGAAGAAGAATCTAAAAAACTTACAGCATTCACAGTACCACAATGATTTTATGAGTGAAATGTATTACCATTTGGATATAAAAATGCACCATGTAGATATCAACACTTTATGGATAACTACTTCAAACAATTAGAAAATTGTATAGTGTATATAGATGATATATTACTATATTCCAAAACACAGGATGAACATATAAGATTATTAGAAAAATTTATACATATTGTAGAATATTCAGGCATAAGCCTAAGTAAAAAGAAAGCAGACATAATGAAAAAACAAATAGAATTCTTAGGAATACAAATAGATAAAAATGGAATAAAAATGCAAACACATATAGTACAAAAAATAATTAACTCAAATGAACAACTAGATACAAAAAAGAAATTACAATCATTTTTAGGACTAGTAAACCAAGTAAGAGAATACATACCAAAATTAGCGGAAAATTTGAAACCATTACAACAAAAATTAAAGAAAGACATAGAGTATTACTTTGATAAAAAAGACCAAATACAAATACAAAAGGTAAAACTATTATGCAAGAACCTACCTAAACTATATTTTCCGGATGAAAATAAAAATTGACTTACATAGTAGAATCAGATGTCAGTGAAAAAAGTTATGGAGGAGTTTTAAAATATAGATATGATGAAGACAAGATAGAACATCATTGTAGATATTATTCAGGAACATTTACTAATACAGAAATAAAATGAAAACTAAACAGGAAAGAATTATATTCAGTATATAAAAGTTTATTATCATTTGAACCATATATTGTATATAACAAATTTATTATAAGAACAAATAATACACAAGTAAAATGGTGGCTAACAAGGAAAATACAGGATTCAGTAACAACAAAAGAAATAAGAAGATTGGTATTAAATATATTAAATTTTACGTTTACTATTGAAGTAATAAGCACTGATAAGAAAGTTATTTCAGATTACTTATCAAGACAAAGCTATTCAAACTGAGAAAGAAAATACAATTGAAGAGATACTCAAAGCCATTACTACGCTTTGTATAAAAGTGGACAGTATGGACAATGAGATACAAAAGCTAAAGACTAATGAAAATAATCTGAAGTCTAAAGTAAGTACAAGTCAGGAACATGACTGTAAAAATGCGGAGCTACGTCAATCGGAAGACTTTAAAAATCCAGAGCTAAAAGGTGACGTTGGGAAACACCTTAAAACCCATAATGTTTGTTTAAATACAGCTGCAGGTACAAGCAAACAACTTAGTGGAAAACAGCATAAGAATTCAAACTTAAACCAGTTATTTGAAAAACCATTTACCCCGAGAACGTCAAGAAATATATTGATAGAACCACAAACCTTTACATATGCAGATAGCCTACAAAATGAGAAAAAAATGTATAACCATATCACAAGAACGTATATTGAAAATATATACAAAATTCAAACCTATTTGAACCTTAACCCCAGATCTACTACAACCGAACCAAACCAAGATTACCTAACCCAGAAATTACAAAGCTATAACAAATTAATCACACAGCCAAAAACTAACGCCAATTTGGTAAAAACGTGTTACAATTATGGACTATTAAATATTGTATATACATACGATGGAGAGGAAATAAGTGGGATAGCAGAACTACATAAGGCATTTATCATATGCAAAAGAGTTACCAAGGGAAACTTATTATATATAGAGTTTTATACAGCCCCAGAGAAGATATTATACGATGAGATAAAACCTCCAATTCAAGTTATTAAGATAGGATTAACCAAACATATGATTATACCCGATGATATCGGACAACATGAAGAAATACAAAAAATAGAAATACCAAGTTTCTATGCCAATAAAAGAATAATTGGTATATCAACCATCATACAAGAATTAGCAAACAATTATTTAAATTGAAACGCTATATGGAGCTATTACTCTAGAGATCAGTTAATGATATATTCAAATTCAAGAGAACTATATAAAGCAGATATGGATGAAGTTCAGCAATAGATCTTATCATTATTAAAACCAGAAGAACGACTTACAACAAGAGCATTAAAAGCAGAATTTATTTCGCCATAGTTATTGACCAGATATTGTGAGCTAATTGGACACAAATATCCTGACCACATATGTTCAAAATGTAACGGAGAAGCTAATATAATTCCAAATGTCCAACTGGAGTGATACAACGAGACAAAGAGATAAAAAGAAGATGACATTCAGAAGATAGACACTAGATAGATGGCCGACAAGATATAAAGCAAATAGTATGAAGATGTAAATTATTTGCCTAAAAGTCGTAAAGTGTACAGTATAAAGTAAATAGTAGATGCATTAGTCATAAAGTAAATAGTAAACGCATTATTAGAGCATCTAGAATAGTAACCTTGCATTGTCTATATATTCATTCATTTGTAAACATTGTAAAGCGGGCAAGACGAAGGCAAAGCCAAATATAATAAAAGCTTTCAGACACTCTCAAATATCTAAGATATTCATACTTAAAAGATAATGGAGCAATCTGAAATCCAATCAGATATTTCAGATATCATGGATAAGCAAGAGGCAAAGGTATATTGTTCAAAAAATATGCAGAACTAATTTCATTTATTCCTGAATATCATATATATGATTGAATAAGTTTATGTTAGTTAGGATGTATTAGAATTATTTGAATCATGATTTCTAGTTTATTAGAACACTGGAAACATAGAGAAAACTTCTATACTATGCCATCCTAATGTTGAAACCGGTAAGGCGAGGAAAGCCGTAATAGGGGAGTAAACAAAGTTGAGGCGCTGATAAGAAGGAAGTATCTGCTAAAGTACGATGCTAGTAGTTACATGAGAACATGATAAATAGATAATCTAGTTCATACTGATCTAATATAACCTTAATCAGTTATGAATATCGTAGGAAGGAATAATTGATAACAAAAACCTGCATAACAAAGAACATGACATATATACATGATGAAATGATAAAAATCTATGAAACTTTGATCCTATATATACTTAAAGGTATAAAGATAATTGAATTAAGAAGAATTATATGGGAAAATATATTTAATGATGACGAATCAGAAGATATATTAAACCAACAATGGTATGAAATAGACCTACATGATGTAGACCTCGAAAGAATAGAATTAAATGATTTAGAAATAGATTCAAATTTAAAAAAAAATGAACTACGATTATTTACAATATTGGACAGAAGCTATAAAACATAAAACACTAGTAGAACAGTTAATGGAAAATAGTTTACATACGTACCTAAGAACCCAAGATATGTTATATCTAGAATACATCATAAATAATATTAAAGAAATATCAAGATTAAAACACTTAGAAAAAGAATATTACAACAAAATCCTTACATAAAATACATATGAATTCCGCACCCCCGAAAATTGGCATCCTTTTAAGGGATCTTCGCTATATAACATATCTAATTTTTCTTGAATTATTTTTATTTTATCTATTGAGAATATTATTAATTCTATATTGTGGGTACTTTCTTTAACGTTCTCCAATTTTTGGGTAATTTTTTCACTTCCCTTAATCCATGGTGTATTTTTTCTATTTTTGTTATTTACTCTTTTTGCTCCTACCTTTTGTTTACATGGTGTGGCAAACCACCAATGTGTTTTGGTTATTACGTGGGGATATAGTTTTTCTAAAAATGGCATTCCTAAAAGCATATCTTTATTTATGAATTCATAACTATATATGTCTTCTATAGTTAATATTTTATCCCATATTTGTAACTTGATGTTTTTTGCTTTATATGTTATCATACATCCTTCATTATTAAATCCTGTGACTACTACAGGTGTTTTTAGTTTCTCCCATTTTTCGTCTGGTAGACAATTATGTTTACACATGTTTGCTTCTGCTCCTGTATCTAACATTGGAGTATAGTATCTATTATAGTAATTTTCTACTATTATATTCGCAAGTATATAAATTTTCATATTGCTCTTTTTATTGTGACTTTTTTGTTTTTATAAGTTATAATTAATTGCGTATTTTCTAAGTTGTATGGTTTCATTTCTTCTAACCATTTTATTCCTAATATTATATTATCTTCTTGGTATATCTTAAAATCTATTAATATTATTATACCTCCTATGATTATTTGTTTTTGAGTTGTTTCTTCTATATGTAACAATTCTTTTGGTAATTCTGGGCATACTTGTTCTTTAGAGGTCATTTCTTCTTCCGATACTAATTCTCTTGGTATGAAATTTTCTTCTTGTCCAGTATATATTATGATAATATGTTTACTTTGTTCTATTATTCCAGTTATATAGTAATGATATGGTTCAATTTCTTTTATCTTTTGGTATTCTACTGATTTTCTTGAGAGTTGAGACGTGGCATTATCTATATTTTTTATTCTTTTTGACGTACTTATCCTATCACTGACTATTTCTAGGTCTTCTTCTATGTCTATTTCTTTATAACTATAATCATTATTATCTATTACTGTAACAATTTGTTCAAAAGGATTTTCTATTTTTTATTTTATTTTATCTTATTTTTTGCTGTTATCTTATGTTTTGTTGTTAATACATATAAATATTTTACTTCCTGGGGCTAACTCTATTCCTGACATCTTCCAATATAATACTAATGATTTATCTATATTTCTGTCGTTTATTGCTACTGAATAATTAGCACTTACTATAAACTTGAATTTTTGGTATATTAGATTTCCTTTTACTGCACTTATTATGCTTCGTTCAATTGGTTCTATTATTCTGTCATCTGCTAAATATATTTCTATTGGTGTATCTATTCCTTCTCTAAAACAAGCTTTTATTAATATTCCTGTTCCGCCTAGGTGTACGTATTTTATGGGGTCTTTAGCTTTAATTTCTTGTATTTTTTTATTTATTATTCGTTTATTTATTATAGGTATTCTTGCTTTTCCTTTGGTATATTTACAATCTATTATATGTTCTTTTTGACTCACTACATAGTATTCTTCTTTTTGTCTTTTAAATATATTTCTTATTAATGGTATCTTAAATATTTTTTCTACACTGAGATCTAATTCTTTTCCTTTTATCTGTTCAAATATATTATTATCAAATATTACCTTTTGTTCTGTAGATTCCTCATTCGTATACTCTTCTTTGTTTATTACTTGTACGTTCTTTTCAGTCATCGTTATTTTCTTCTATATCGTTTTCAGATAATTCGTTCTCATTATTCTCAAATTCAAATTCATATATGCTATCATCGCTTTCTGGTTCATAATCTATATAATCTATTTGTGTATATGTTTCTTCATTAACTATTATTTCAGATATTTGTGTTTTCTTCGGATTTTTAGGTAATTTTCAATCTTTAGCAAAATGTCCTAGTTTTCCACAATTATAACATGTACATTCTGTTATTTTTTTCTTTGGTCTAAAAGGTCTTTTTGATTTAATATTTTTTATGTAATATCTTTTCCTTGGTCTTTTATACTTATATTGAGATTTATATTTTTTATATTTCCTTGGTTTTCTATATTTTTTTTTATAATAATTATCATTACATCCGAATTGAGGTGCTATCTTATCTTTACAACATGCTAGATTTGTTATTATTGTTTTTTCCATTTTTATGTCTTCTCTATATTTTTCACATATTTCTGAATACCATTTTTGTAAATATCTCATTCTTGCTCCAAGTGTATCTTGTAATCCTGCGATAATATTCATCAGGACTATGATATAAGGGAATTGTATTAAAATTGTTATGTCTTATTTACATGATGAAATGATACTAGCATATAAAACATTAATCTTGTATATACTTAAAGATATAAAAACCATTGATCTAAGAAGGATAATATGGGAAAAGATATTTGAAGAAGAAGAAGAAGAATTAATAAACCAGATATGGTATGAAATAGATGGAATAAATAGAATAAATACAATAAATAATGAAATATTAGAATTTAATTTGAGTGATTTAGAAATTCAATATTCAGATTAATGATAAATCAAGAATACTTAGAATATTGGCATAAAACTGTAATAGATATTACCTTGGAAAGTAATCTAATAAAAGAAAATATAGAAGCATTCCAACAAACCTACGACATACAAAACATAGAATATATATTGGAAAATATAAAA
>JAJOOD010014464.1:0-27199 GCA_029582525.1 Solanum tacnaense | reverse complement strand
CTGATTCATCCATACAAAGCTTATTCAAGTTTTCATTTGCCATTTTTGATGAATTTCGAGAAAATTCAAAATTCAAATTATAGACCTAAATAAGAAATAAGAGCACATAACAAACCCTAAATTCAAGATTTGAAGTAGAAATGAACATTAACAACTAAACCCTACTTAATTTTGAGAGGAAATCTAATTTTTTTATAAAAGGAAGAAGGGTTAATGGTGGAGAAGAAGAAACAATGGTTTATTTAAAGGTGAGGAAGATGACCGTTGGAGAAGGAGGATTTTTTCGTCAAAATTAACCTTCTAACGCGCCTAGAGGAGGTGAGAACACCTCCCATGACAGGTCAGCACTTAGGTGTGTAGAAAATAGAGAAATATAAAGTTCAGGTGGGTAATAGGACACCCGTGAAGTTGGAGTGTGTAGTTGGGATTTCGGGTATAGGTTGAGGGGGTTTTAGACCATTATCTCAAAATTAAACTAATACAAACTTCAACTGACGTCATTACAAGTCATATGAACTTTTCTTCTTCTAAAATACTGAAATATTAAAAAATAGTAAATAAATAAAACATAAGGGCAATGTTTATATAGTACTAATAATTATTTTGAAGAAAACTTCATAACAATCTAAATCACATAAGTAGCATTGATAAATAAAGTCATTCATTTGTCTTAAGCATAAAAAAATAAATTGTGGCAATTCTCTAAATTTTGGAAAAAGATATTCATAAGCATATATCTACATATGTCACGACCCAGACCATCGTGATTGTCACCCACACTAACCCTCCGATGGGAGAACCATTACTACAACTCAAACTAACAATTCAACCAAAATACTAAGGCATTTAAGTTACGGAAGCAAGTTAAATAGCTAAAAACTGAAGTTCCCATAAACTTCCAAATGATCTAACAGCTAAACAATGCGGAAAAATACGCCTAGAACCTGAAAGTCAATGTACCAAACCATCTAACAAGATCCATAAGTCAAACAAGAAGGGTTACAACCCCAAACTAATGTACTAATAACTAACTAGAAAGTTTAAGTCCGAAATGTGGACATAGACAGAAAGAGAACTCATGGCAGCCCGGAAGAACTGGCTCACCCTTGAATTTGAAGAATCACTGATCTTCTAAGCGAGGTCTGTCAATAGCCGTCTGAAGATGCCCTATACTCAACAAAGAAAGAGCAATTGCAGTATCAGTACACAACCACACTGTACTAGTAGGATCACGCAGTTATCCCACTAAGTGCAACATACGTAAGTCAATACAACTTATTAATAACATGCATACACCGAACATATACAATATCATCAACATTTACGAACAACGAACAGTTTCACAACTCTCGCATATCACAGTTATATCAAGTCATTGGTCCTCTCATGGAACCCAAACCCAAACTGTTAGCATACCGGAACGTGGTACCCGATCCAATGATTATGTCGAAACGTGGCAACCGATCCTATAATTATGTCGATACGTGGCAACCGATCCAAATTAGTGTGTCGGAACGCAACACCCGATCCATTCAACAATCCACAATCACAAACATACATCACACAATCATAGAATCACAACCATCACCTACCTCGAAAAAAGCTTGAAACCCTAAGAAACTTGATTCTTCCCTTTTCGGATTCGTTCCGCTTGTTCTTGGTCTACAAACAATCAATATAAGACGGAAATCAATAAATAATCACTAATTACCCGAATTACTAACAATTTTATCAACCCTATATCATACCCATGATCCCATTATCCAAATTGGGGATTTTTCCACCATAATTCTTAGATCAAAACTCTTCCCCCTCGATAACTACCCATTAGATTATGTTCTACGAATCGAAAAAATGGATTCGAGGAGTTAAAACCTTACCTTTAGCCTTAAAAATGGTGGAAAACTGTCAAGAATCGCCTGGGTTCGTCTCCTTACTCTCAAAGTCGAAAAGTACAGAATAAAGACATTTTGGGGTTTATTTCCGACTTAAGTCGCGTTGAACCCGCCACAGCGGTCCTCACCTCGCTACAGCGGCCCCGCCCTAGCGGCAGAAATCCCTCCCCAACGGCTTGCACGGAACCAATAAGCTATTTTAATAATTCTAAGACCCCATTTCACAACACACCTTCAACCAACGACACTCAGAAACTACCCATTCAAGCTAAGATCAATTTTGAGAGTTCTACTGGCCCGAATTCAATTTTGTAAAGTCGTATGGGTTCCTTAACGACTCATCTATCTACTTATGTGATCAAATTCATAATTAGATCACCAAATTGCTACCAGATTTCCCTAGACCTCACAGACTCCGATTTCGTCTAAATCTGGACTAAGTTGGAAAATCTCAAGTTACTACGAAAAAGTTTTTTGGCCCAAAAATTTTCCCCGTTGGCTTTTCTATAACGACGGGAACATGTCGTTACAATAAATACCAATTTACCCATCACTCGTCCCCGAGTGACAAACTTAGGAAAAATAAGCTAAAGAGGGAATGGAGTAGTACTTGAATCGACGAACAATTAGGTATACTTGTCTCGCATGTCCCTCTCGGTCTCCCAAGTAGCTTCCTCGACTGAACGATGTTTCCATTGAACTTTCACGGACTTAATCTCCTTGGTCCTCAACTTACGCACATCACGATCAAGAATTTCAACTGGTTCCTCCTCATATTAAAGGTCTTTGTCTAACACAATTGAGTCCCACTTAATGATGTAATCCCTGTCACCATGATATCTCTTCAACATAGACACATGAAATACCGAATGAACTCCCGATAGGTTAGGAGGTAAAGTCAATCTATACGCTACCGGTCCTACACATTCAAGAACCTCAAAGGGACCAATGTATCGCGGACTTAATTTGCCTTTCTTGCCAAATCTCATCACCCCTTTCATGGGTGATACCTTAAGAAGAACATTCTCATCGGTTTGAAACGCCATGTCTTTTACCTTATGATTTGTATACTTCTTATGTCTAGTCTGGGCTACTACAAGCTTAGCTTGAATACTCTGCACCTTATCTTGAGCATTTTTCACTAAATCAACCTCCAATGGTTTCACATCTCCAGCCTCAAACCATCCGATGGGTGATCTACATCCCCTCCCATAGAGTGCCTCAAATGGTACCATATCAATGCTGGAGTGATAACTATTATTATAAGAGAATTCACACAAAGGTAAGAACTTATACCAATGCCCTCCAAAATCAATCACACATGCCCTCAACATGTCTTCTAACACTTGAATAGTCTTTTCTGACTGTCCGTCCGTCTGTGGATAGAAGGTTGTACTAAAAGTGAGTTGGGTGTCCAATTCGTCATGCAATTTCCTCAAAAACTTGGAGGTGAATTGGGTACCCCGGTCTGAGATGATAGAGAGGGGCAGCCCATGCAACCTCGCTATCTCTTTCACATAAACTTTAGCCAATTGTTCCGCATTATAATCTATTCTTACCGGAATAAAATGGATTGATTTAGTCAAACCATCAACCACTACCTAAATAGAATCAAACTTTCCCAAAGTCTTGGGAAGACCAACCACAAAATCCATGGCTATCCTCTCCCACTTCCATTCCGGAATTGGCATTCTTTGAAGCAAACTTGCAGACCTTTGGTGTTCATACTTCACTTGTTGGCAATTTTGACACTTAGCCACAAACTCTGCTATATCCTTCTTCATTCCCGGCCACTAATAAATTCGCTTCAAATCTCAGTACATCTTGGTCACACCCGGATGAATAGAATATCGCGAACCATGGGATTCTATCAACAATTTCTGAATCAAGTCATCAACTCTAGGAACACAGACTCTTCCTTTAAAATTGAGCACACCCTCCTCATCAAGAGTGGTCTATTGTGCCTTACCAATCCAATTTTCTTCTTAAGTTCATTCAAATTTTCATCCTCAAATTGTTTAGCCTTGATCTCTTCAATAAATGTGGCCCTAACTTCAATGCTAGCTAACACCCCACCTCTTTCTGAGATGCCTAACTGCATGAACTTAGACACCAAGGTCTGAATTTCCTTAGCCAAGGGTCGCTTGGATACACTCAAGCAAGAAAAAACTACCCATACTCACCGCTTTTTGACTCAAAGCGTCTGCCACCACATTAGCCTTACCCGGATGGTATTGAATGGTCACATCATAATCCTTGAGTAACTCCATCCACCTTCGCTGTCTCCAATTCAGATCCTTTTGAGTGAACAGATGCTGCAAACTACGATGATCAGTAAACACCTCATACTTAACACCATAAAGATAATGCCGCCAGATCTTAAAAGCAAACACTACCACTACCAACTCTAAATCATGTGTTGGGTAATTTCTCTCATGCACCTTCAATTGACACGACGCATAAGCTATAGCATTATTATCCTACATCAACACAGCACTCAAACCAGAATGTGAAGCATCACAATAAACTATAAATTCCTTACCTTCCATCGGTAATGCTAGAATAAGTGCGGTGGTCAATAGAGTCTTGAGCCTTTGAAAGCTCTCCTCACATTTTTCAGTCCATTCAAATGGTATCTCCTTTTTGGTCAAATTAGTCAAGTGAGTGGCAATAAAAGCAAAGTTCTTTACAAATCAACGATAATAGCTAGCGAGCCCCGCAAAACTCCTAACATCCGTCACAGAGCTAGGCCGAACTACCTACTTTGTCACGACCCAGACCATCGTGATTGGCACCCACACTAACCCTCCGGTGGGAGAACCATTACTACAACCCAAACTAACAACTCAACCAAAATACTAAGACATTTAAGTTACGGAAGCAAGTTAAATAGCTAAAATCTAAAGTTCCCATAAACTTCCAAATGATCTAACAACTAAACAATGCGGAAAAATACGCCTAGAACCTGAAAGTCAATGTACCAAAACATCTAACAAGATCCATAAGTCTAAAAAGAAGGGTTACAACCCCAAACTAATGTACTAATAACTAACTAGAAAGTCTAAATCCGAAATGTGGACATAGACAGAAAGAGAACTCATGGCAGCCCGAAAGAACTGGCTCACCCTTGAACGAAACCACTAATCTTCTAAGCGAGGTCTGTCAATAGCCGTCTGTACACAACCACAGTGTACTGATAGGATCATGCGGCTATCCCACTAAGTGCAACAAATGTAAGTCAATACAACATAATAATAACATGCATACTCCAAACATATACAATATCATCAACATTTATGAACAACTAACAGTTTCATAACTCTCACATATCACAGTTATATCAAGTCATTGGTCCTTTCATGGAACCCAAACTTAAATTGTTAGCATACTGGAACTTGGTACCCGATCCAATGATTATGCCGAAACGTGGCAATCGATCCCATAATTATGCCAAAACGTGGCAACCGATCCAAGTTAGTGTGTCAGAACGCAACACCCGATCCATTCAACTAGCCACAATCACAATCACAAAGTACATTCTCATAATCATACAATCAAGTCATCATTCATGACATTCATCATTCATCTATTCTCATTTACAATTAATGTGATCAATAATGCAACATTCGCATACATACATATATCATAATGAAACAAGAACAAACATACATCACACAATCATAGAATCGCAACCATCACCTACCTCGAAACAAGCTTGAAACCCTAAGAAACTTGATTCTTCCCTTTCCGGATTCGTTCCGCTTGTTCTTTGTCTACAAATAATTAATATAACACGGGAATCAATAAACAATCACTAATTACCCAAATTACTAACAATTCTATCAACCCTAGATCATACTCATGATCCCATTATCCAAATTAGGGTTTTTCCCATCATAATTCTCATATCAAAACTCTCCCCCCTCGATAACTACCCATTAAATTACGTTCTACGGATCGAAAAATAAATTCGGGGAGTTAAAACCTTACATTTAGCCTTAAAAATGGTGGAAAACTGTCAAGAATCGTCTGGGGTTTGTCTCCTTATTCTCAAAGTTAAAAAGTGCAGAATAAATACGTTTTGGGATTTATTTCCGACTTAAGTCGTGTCGGACCCGCCACAGCGGTCCTCACCCCGCTACAAGGGCCCCTCCCTGGCGACAGAAATCCTGCCCCAGCGGCTTGCACGAACCAGTGAGCTATTTTAATAATTCCAAGACCCAATTTCACAACACACCTTCAACCAACGACACTCAGAAACTACCCGTTCACGCTAAGATCAATTATGGGTGTTCTACTCGCCCAAATTCAATTATGTAAAGTCGTATGGGTTACTTAACGACTTATCTATCTACTCATGTGATCAAATTCATAATTAGATCACCCAATTGCTACCAGATTTTCCTAGACCTCACAGACTCCGATTTCGTCCAAATCTGGACTAGGTTGGAAAAATCTCAAGTTACTACGAAAAAGTTTTTCGGCCTAAAATTTTTCCTCATTGGATTTTCTATAACGACGGGAACAGGTCGTTACAACATCACAAGGGAAATTATTAACAAAAACAAATGAATTTAGACTGCATCATGTTAACTTCATATATTGGAACATTTCATACTAATGTATATATTAAGCAAAAAAAATTATTATATCATCCAAATTTGTTTTCCTCAAGTACTCAAGGTTATGTAATATACCTTCTTAGGATAGAACGACTTACTTCATCAGAATAGTGGTACCTCATATTCTGCTAAACTTCGAACTCACTCAATGACAATAAATCACACAAAAAATTTAATGCAAGAAGAAGATTAAAAAAATATTGTGGTTGAAAAATGAGAGGAAGACCCTCTATTTATAGTCAACAAAGGGTAGTATGAACAAATATTTTGTGTGTCTTATCTGAAAAGTCATGACATTTTGAGAAGCCACAACACTTTGGAAAAGTCACAACTTATTGAAAAAGTCACAACTCATCGAAAAATTACAACCCTTTGAAAAAAGTCACAACTTATCGAAAAAGTCTCAACTTATCGGAAAAGTCACAACTCATTGAAAAAGTCACAACCTAAGTTAGGGATATTATAGTAATTTAACATTCGAGTTAGGAGTTCATGCTTTTAAGGTAATATATAAGTTAGAGATATTATAGTAATTTAACATTTAAGTTAGGAGTTCATGCATATATATATATAGTAGTAGAAGGGCATGGCCCGTGCTAACATAGTAAGCCTGTTGTAAACAGAGTATTGATGGAACTTATTTCAACTATATAAGCCACAATTTGCAATGAAGCAACTTATTCAAGTTATGAATGATTTAGTTAAAAGGGATGATCTAGTAAGTTAGAAACAAAAGAAATTCAAAAGAAAAAAGAAGTATTCTAGCAATTGCAATGTGTCCTGGGAACATCAACTCTGCAACTCCTTCCTTGCACATATTTCCTTTTTCAGTGCCTGGACGTTGCTATTTGTTGTTCCTGGAAATTATTGAAAAGGAACACATCAAAAATAGTTGGGCCATGTTCCTATTAAGATATCAACTTCACTATTTACACAAATTGCATATTTATATCAAAATGGCAAAATCAGAAGATTTTAGATACAAGTTAAGTAGTTCTCTTATGTTTAAAGGTTGAAGTTAAAAAGTAAGTAGGCAAATTCAGATAAGTCAGGTATTATACATGTTGTTAGAGAAAATAGATTGGCAATGTCAAATTAATAATAATGGAAAATGTAATGGAAAGAGCAGGCTTACTTGTTTGAGAAATGGTCAGAGGATTGTATACTTTTTCCTTTGTTTGAGTTGGTCGAACTTGATGACTGACAGCTGGCAAACAAAATACAAAATATATTTACAGACAGACTCGGTCAGTACACATTGGCAGATGGAACACATTGACAACATTAAGTTAATAAAAGAGGATCAGGTAGATGAGATAGATCAGAAGATGCCGGGAGATTGCGGCAACCTTTTATTCCTTCTTTTTATAAATTCCCACATAAACAATGCCTACCAATGCTGAAACTCCATCTAGTGCAACTACTGCTATTACATCTATTATTTTATCTGATGAACCTGATAAGACACTTATAAAAAAATAATCGATACGCTTAGTTGGTGCAGTCTTTCCATCAACAGATTGATTTGAGAGCAAAGAGGAATTTCTTCAGATATAACACGCCTACAACTCGATGTTCAACATATATAGCTATAAAGACCCACCATGAAACAATATAAATACTTACAACAAATCATATGATTTCTCATAAACAAAAAAAAATCGCATTATCGATGAAAAAGAAATAAATAGTAGTACCTCTTGACTGCTAGCAGAATTATACCATTAGCTTGATTATCATAAATGTTAAAGAAAGATAAAGCAGTGAACTCTAGTTAGTCTCCACACTAACACAAACTTGATTTATAAAATTCGAGTACGTCATATTTTCAAAAAAAAAAAGAAGTTCAAACTTAAATATGAAAATGTGTAAATGACTAAATGTTTATAAAATGCTATCTACAACACCCTCCACAACTTTAACCATCCAAAATTTATCATCCATTTGTTTGTTTGCTTGTTCTTTTTCTCTTATCCTTCTTTATTTTTTTATTTTTTTTTTGGAATATTGTAAGATATATTATCTTACCAAACTTCATTTTACCAATTTCTACCGTTATAAGAAGCCACTCATTGTTTTTCGATATGTATTCTGCAGTATTAAAATAAATTTTCACACTCAGGAGTCGCACCGGTCATGATGACTTTCAATCCAAAGGCCAACGAAAAGAGTAGTACACTTTCATCAGTGAAAACTTTCAAAAATCACAACCTAAACAATTAAAGAGTATAGTAGAACTTCACTTGTGCAGAAGCTAGATTAAAGAAAACAGTACCTGAAATAATAGTAATATCATTCCTACATTTCTCAAGCGTCTTTCCATAATCTTTAGAAAGGAAGCATTTCAAAGAATCTAAGACAATTTCTCATAGCTTTCTGTTTCTGCTGTCGCTACAATCTGCTAAAAAAACATAACCCAAAATCAAAAGCCATGTTCTTTCCTTCAATATCATCAAACAATCCACATGCAAAGGCAAGTACCGAAAAATTCATCGTACCAGAAACCATTTAGATTGAAGCAGAGGAAACTATTCATTCATTAACTTAAGCTCATCTTACAATGGTTTCATTGTCGATCTCCGAAAGAAAAATTGCTGATGTGATTCCATCTGGTGGTTGAAAGGTACCCAGTGAAGATCCTATAAAGAATTAAATAAACAAAATTGAAAAAAAGTACTCTGTTTTCAGAAATCACCAGAGAGCAATTGAAACAATAGGTGCATTACTCTATTTTCAAAAATACTCATGCATGAAGAAATAACATCTAATTGAGTTAAAAAATGTCAGAGTATTCACATAAGTGTAATAAGATTATTGTAAAATCTTTACCTGGGTTATGAAGGGACATGCCATGTTCCTTCATCTGACACGGCAATGTAGGACTTTTCACCGTCGATGATACCTTCTACATTCTTTGGAGGTGTGTTGATGTCTTCTCAAATTTCCATTTCCACATATGAAGTGGAACTCCAGGATCAATTGGAATGGAGAACAGTAAAATTTCAGAACTTGGTGCTTGAAATCTAAATAGATGTTTCAACATTATCTAATAACATATAAGAACAAAGGAATTATATTACTCTCTAGAATAAAGAATCATGTATTTTGTAAATGCACCAAAGGAGAAGATACAAGGATAACTATTAAAGCTATACTGTGATGGTCCAATCAGCTGATTAAACAATGTACAGTAATGTCTCTAAAAAAATTCCTAATAGTATTTTTTTTAAGAAGTAAAATTTCATTCCTCACCTAACAATAGAGTTACCCACAATACCATCAAGTAACTTCAATTCCTTGCTTGTTTATTCCTACTGAACTTGAAAATGTCCGTAGCTGCATTTGGAGAACTATTAATAGTGAGAAAGAGACCTTTATGCTCTTCTTTTTTATTATTTTTCTTCCAATTCAACACATCTTCTAAAAGTTTTAGTTAAAAGAGTGAAAGAGAAAGGGAAAACAGATTTATATTAAGATAAACCATTTGATTAATAGCTTAAACTGAATAACAATGTCAATTCACGAGTGGAATATCACATCGACAACATTTTATTTTATTTTTGTAAGTATACATAGACAATATTCACAACAATTTTTCTTATAAAGTAATAAATTTTGTATTGATAATTGAGCAGAAAACAGCCATATACACATGTTAATAACACAAACTGAATTCACCTTAAACATACCATCCCTAGAGGGTAATAGAACATATTTTTCTTCCTTCGTTTCAATTTATTTGTATCACTTTTCTTTTTAGTACGTTTAAAAGAATGTCTTTTTACCTTTTTTTGCAACTCTTTATTTCTAACTTTTCACATGACATGTTAAAGACCACAAGATCAAAAGGGCATTTTGGCACATCCTATATATTTTTAGTTTAAGACCATAAAATTCAAGGATCTTTATGACTTATAAAAACATACATAAAACATGATTTTCTCCTTTAACATGATGCAATTAGGCAATGAAAAACACACAAAAAATCATATAACATGCATATAAGAGATTCTTCTCATAAAACATCAGCTTCTAAAATATAGCTACTAAATAATAAAGCAAGCTTTTAAATTCAAAATTAATTATCAAGATTAACATATTAAACAAAAACCATAACAAAATTCTGAAAATTGGAAGCAAAGAAGAGCAAATATTATCATACCAAAGATTTTGGAAGTTGCTCCTAGTCTAAGTAAATGACAAAGAATGATGAACAGAGATCGCCATATGTGTATCTCCTCTAAGTAGCAAATAGAACATGTATTATCTACTGAATGAAGCCTTAAGAATATTTGCAATTAGCAAGTAGTACTTGTTTAATGAAACGGGCCCAAATAAAATACAACTTACATTACTTATGGTACAAGTATTTACCTTTAATTATTCTATATAGAAAAGAATGAAGGACATAAATTTAAATTTTTTTTACAGCCATGGACTCTTCTTAGTGTTCTTTGAGTAAACCTAAAACCTTCCTCAACCTAGACACCCGATTCTCTTCAAAGTTTGATCCAGAGATCAAAGAAAAATAGCAATGGACATAAAAACTAAAAAATATACTACGGCATAAAAAAGATATATTGTGAGAGATTGATATTTACCTGCAAGTGCTTTTACTAAATTATCTTTTGCCTCTCTAAGCTCAGTTTTCAATTTCCCAAGATTTGCAGCCATGCCGAAAAGCTTCAAAGCAAAAAAACACTTAATTAGTAAGATTTACCATGAAAATGGGCACCCAAAAAAATTGATTCTTTTTTTAAAATAGAGTTCAATTTAACCCAAATAGAAAATACCCTTCAAAGACGGATACTTTTAAGAATGTCTGTAAATGGAAAAGTTTGACATATTAAATTCCATCATATACAGAATGTGCTGGTAGTAAAACTCAGACCAAATCATTAGAAAAAGAGAACACTACGGGTATGAAGAAATCTCAAATGTAGTATTTTCAATTTACCCTGGAATTGAAGGGTTTCTTGTGCTTGGAGGTTGGTTGAATCCAAAGATTTTCGAAAAGAGATAGTGCATGCATCTGTTGTTGAATTTATAAATCCCTATTACATGTTAACCTAAGTTGCTCCATTCTGTTTAGTCTAACATTTAGGGTTTACAAAATGAAAATTTTGGTACTTGTCAAAATGGTAAAGATAAATGAAAAAAAAAAGAGGAAAGACCAAGAAATCTATATCATACCCAATTGAATTTTGAGGTCTTTGCTGGTATGTGGCAGAAGAATTTTTTTTGTTGCAACTCATCAATACAAAATTGAGACGGGTCTACACTCCTGGGCATAGGAGATGAAGAAGAAGTGGGTTCAACATAGGAATTCTATCCATGCAACATACCTACCGGCTATAGCCACATACCAATAAAGCAACAAAAATTGAAAGCAATATCAAAACAATCAAACATAAAAGCAACAAAACAAGACAAAGTTTAACCCAAAATCTTGGAAGAAGATGATGAGAAACCAAAGAAAAACAATGAGAGCAAAAAGGAGAGAAAAAATAGAATAGCAAACTGGAGACGAGATGGAAGCTTACCTGGAAGGAGAGATTGCAGGGAGAAAGAATTTGAGATGCTTTCTGCACAGAGGTGTGCATCGATCGGTTCGGTTCGATTTTATATATTATCAGTTCGGTTTATCAATTTTTGGTTTTTAAATATGCTAACCCAATAACAAACCAATAAGATATTCTTTATCAGTTTTCGGTTTATCGGTTTTTGGCCGTTATCGGTTCGGTTTTCGGTTTACCCAATAAGAAAATGTCCGTAAAATATTATATGACTTCCCACTTCTCTAAATGCTTTGATATAGTGAAACAAGAAAGATAATGACAAATTGCATCAATAAGAGAAAATATAGTACGAAGGCTATAATTACATGTCACCGCCAAAACATAGTATGGAGTTTTTTATGTTAATCAAATTACGGACCTTTACAAACTTGCAAATGCTACAACCTACAATTACAAACTAAAACTAAAATCAAATAGTCCAACAAGACTAAAACTAAAACTAAAATCAAATAGCTACAATTGTGAACCCTTACTTTAGTCTTTAGGTTTTGAGTAAACAATAAAGACTAGTAAAACGGCCTAGTGTGAAGTGGGTAGAGTACTAATAATTTGATATAGTTATAGTGTCTAGTTCTATATTAAATTAATAATATTTAATAATTAGGAAGGGTAAAATAGTCAATTATTATCGTCTTATTGGTTATCGGTTTACCCAATAACCCAATAGTAAAAACCGATACCGAACCAATAACCCAATAGTAAAAACCGATACCGAACCAATAACCCAATAACTTTTTTTTATAAATCCATTAAAAAACCAATAACAATAACTCAATAACATTTTTTCGGTTCGATTTATCGGTCGGTTCGATTTATGCACACCCCTATTTCTGCATACGCATTGTTTTGGTAGGAAAAAAAACATATACACATGTTAAACAAATAGGCACACAAAAGATAAAGTAATCAATACCCAATGAAATAGGTACACATTTATAGTACCACTTAAATAGCTTTGTGTACAATACATAGTCCTATTATTATTGGCTTATAAATAAGGGTAATATATATATATATACTAGTAAGGCCCGGGCCCAACATAAATAATGTATTATTGTAAATTTTCAAAAGTTCTTACAACATGTTATGTTCAATGGTGTGCGGTTGAATGTGACGCTAAGAAGATGTATAAAATGTTAATGTCTTTGTGATTGGAAAGATTTTTTAGATTCATAAACAGGATAAATATCCAAAGTGAATGTTGCTCCAACTATTTGAAGAAGCTGAATGAAGCTGCACATATGGTCCTAAATATTTGAATCAGTAGTATTATTGCGAGTTGGATCTATATATTCCTTCAACATCTGCAAGGAAAGGACATAATATATATTGAACAAGTTGAAAATAGATACTCAAAATGTTTGAAGAACTTTATCAATACATTCAAACAATAGTTTGAAAGAATTAACAAGATAGTGAATGAATTTTAATTCAACGCGAGGGCGAGGGTCAAGTTCAAATCCCATATAACTGAAGACTATTTAGCAATCTTGGATTCATGGAATGTTTCTTCATATTTCTGTAACTGGCGTGGAGTCACATATGGTCTTCAACGGCGAAGATTAACTTACTTGAATCTGAAAGGGAAGAGGTTAGCAGGAAGCATCTCATGATGTATTGGAAATCTTTCCTTTCTAAACTTAGTTGATCATTCAGAGAACTACAACTTTGCTGAGACGCTAAGATGACATTCAGAGATTCTTTCATGATTACCTACTAAAATATCACCTGTCTTTACCCAATATTCCATCACCAGAATTCTATTTTTGTCTAAATTGCAAAGTAAGTGAGTTTCTAAATGCGATATTTCATTAATTAGTTTTTCAGGGGCTTGGTTTGTCACACGAGTATGAATTTAATAATTATGTATGCCAAAAGTATGAAAACCTTCTTACATCAAACACTCGTTAATAAGTACTGCATTTTCCGAATTGTAACACTGCTAATACCTGCACCACTACTAAAATTGGTAGTTTATGAATGACTGGAAAATAAAAAGGAGAACATTTTTTTCGCCTGACGGAAGTTTGCAATTATGATAACTTGTAAAGGCAGAGCAGAAGCATAATTATGTGTCAGGACAAACAGAAAAGGGGGCAAACACACACAAACATACAAGTAAAAGTGGGAAGAGTGAGTGGAATACCTTCTGTATTTTTTTTATTTTTTATTTTTTTTTTATAATCGAGAAATCCGTCTGTGACCCGCCCTTTGGACCAATCACAGCCTTCTAAACTCGGTGGATAATGGGCCCGCCCCTCTACCCTTCTCCACTTAAATACCGAGCTTTGCTTTGCATGGTGTGGGGCTTGAACCTGCGACCTAAGTCACAAATCCTCCACCTTTTGCCACTCGAGCTAGGCCTTGGGGGCAATACCTTCTGTATTTTGGAGCTAGAGTTTGGCTTCAATGAAACGTTATTTTCCTCTCTAGGCTGCTCACCGGTGGATTCAATTTTAATTAGACGTTGTAGTATGAGAAGAGGGACTTTTTGTCAAAAAAAGAATTGAATCTTTCAAGTTCACTTCAGGTTAGATCTATGAAGTGAGAAATTTTGAGAGTACTAACATGTTTCCAAGCGAGGGGGTAATGAAGTCACACTGTTCGTCGTTGCAGTAAGTTCATTTGTCTTTTATCGAATGCAAAGGCCAGTCAGCTCCAATGACTTAAGTTGAAACTCTAAAATTCAAAACAGTTTTGTCATAGTGTTAACCAACAGGAAGGTAGGAAAATTGGTGAAAGCTAGACCAATTAATTTATATCCGAAGTAGCAAGAATAAGGTTATTAATGACCAAAATTAAACACAAGCAGGAAAGCAGAAAGGCTAGCCGGAGGAAATTATAGATTAAGGACAAATCACAAGAAATCTGAAGGAGATATTATCTGAAATCAATGAATGAAGTGGAAGAAGCAGGGCAAGTAGCGGAGAAAGCAAAGATAAATCCCAACAAATATCGATGAAAGTGTGAGGAATACACTTTTGCATGCCTCCATTACATATGGAGCATCCTTCAGTGTCCCATATGAAGTTTAGGTGAGACTTCGTTCAAATTCATATCAGCTGGATGTTGTCATTTTCCTGTAAGTAAATAGGCAATAACACATGATAAAGTAGATAGAAAGGATGAAGGTTGATGAGATAGTTGGGAGAGATAAAGTCAGCCATGTTTAACTGTCAAAGCTTCATAATGATCTTTACCAATACATAAGCCGATTATACTATAACAAAGGAAAGCAGGAGCAAGTATATCGAGGAAAACAGAATTAAGGTGAATAGGTTGTAACAGAACTGGATAAGTCTCAAGCAAGTATATATTAATTGTAATCCCAATCAAACTTAAGCTTATCCAAGTCTCAATCATCTTATGCAAAACGTCGAATGAAAGGGATGCACAATATTTAACTTAACACTTTTAAATCTTAGTTATATAAAGGAATCAGATACCAAAATCATAAGCTTGAAACGTAAGATAAAATGAGGGCTATCTTAAAGTAAAACCATATAGAAATTACTAAGCAACTAATGTAAATTCAAATTGGTACAAACTTGTCACTATTATTTTGTTACAAATGTAATTCTCCAAGAAAACTATTACTGAACACATCAGTTAGCATATATCACTATATAACACATACAAATATTGCAGCTCTTACTTCTGTCAAGGTTTCACAGTTGCTTTAGTGATTGTGCAAAATAATATAGGCAAGTCCCTCAGTAAATTAAAGCTCTTGCAGAAAGGAACAAACTCGGAAGAGAAGAAGTTGTCCAACAGAATAGAGTTGAAGACAAATCAGAAATGATGTTGCACCACAAAGAATTCACACAACAAAAATCAGAACAATTCAATTTATGCCGATGAAGTTAGCAGAGTCAATGTAGACACGTTAGCATCTGAAGCAAAAATTGTACAATCCAAAAGATCTAAAAAACAAAAATTAGCTCCTAAGACCTAATATCCGTTATCTGTAAGTACCATGACAACTGCAAGCTTTGTCATAAAATTTAATTTGTCTAATATCAAAATTCATGACAATAACATCGATAAATTAGCACAAAAAAATGGCAAGAGATTCAAGGAAATAGTGGCAAGAGATTGAAGGTGAGACAAAGAAAAGTCGATCAATCTGGAGAAGAAACGAAGGTAAAACCAAAACCAAAACACACAATTACATACAGAATAAAGCGGCAGCCAGGTTCAGAGTTAGATGGAGGCAGGTGGCTTAAGAATTCAACACGTGTCAGACATGGTTAATGACAAAAATACCCCTGGGAAGAAAGCTGGCAGGACAACGACCAGCTGCTTCCTTGGGCACTTCTATATATAGATATAAACTCCTGCTACTTTACATGAATTTCACAAACTTGTGAACATCAGGCATGACGTAAAAGCAAGAAATATTTCCTAACCTTGACTGATTCTGCAAATATGAACTTTTAGCTCCATGTTGATACTTAGTAAAATAAGAAGATAAGCTCAAGAGCAATCAGTCACCACAATTAATTTCTTTCGCATTGGGAAAACTATTTGAAGTTGCCCTCCCTGCGAAGAATATACTATGTGTTCCTTTAACATAAGTGTAGATTAAAAGAAGTTAAAAAGTAGGTAAAACTGATATTTTTGTTACTTAATTGTGCAAAGAAAGTTCGGATTTCTAACAATGACATTTTTTCAAACATATGTTATAGGGAAAAGGGTCAGAAAAATACATCAATTTTTCATCAATTTTGGCCGAAATTGTTGTTACGATACCGATACCAAACTTTATGGAGGACCTTTTACCCCTGCACTATTTAATAGTGTATTTTAAAGGTATATATGTGCCTACGTGGACACGTTACTATTTATAATGATGCAATATTTATGACGTCCATGTGGGCACATATATACCTTTAAAATACACTATAAAATAGTGTAGGGGTATATTTCAGACCTTTTTTCCTATGTTATAGTAAAGATCACCGGAGGATAATGACCAACTTGACATCAACAACTCCCAATTGTACCAATGATTGTTGTCTATAGAACAATTGATTAAGTAATAGCAGATCATGGCTTCACTCTCTTTCTTATTTTTGGGAAAACTCTATTACAGAAGTATCATGTATTTGACAATTGTATATACCTAAGCTATGAAATTCACAACAAAATTGGAGGCGACTAAGCTATGAAATTCACAACAAAATTGGAACATCATGAATACTTTTTCGAGAGCACACTAAAATGGTGGCAGTTATAAGATATCAAACTGATATTTTTTTTCATATTATGCTAATTTTCCATTATAAAGCTTAAACCACCAAGATAAGATAAGTTGGCATACTCCCATATATGCCTTTAGTCCTGATAGAAAAATCATGATGCAACCCAAAAAGAAAAATGATAACATGAAACTTTAAATAAGTTAACTGAGGCATATTATCAAACAACTTAGATGCACAATCCACTTGATATAAAGATTTTTGTAAGACGATCTAACTTTTGCACTAATTAATGGCTAGAAAAATTAAATTCATCAAAGAAAAATAATGCATGTGCAAATCAAGCAGTTAGTAAGGCGCATGTAGAAATCTTAGCTAGAAACTATATCAAAAGAGTAGGAAACTAAGGCACACATACGAAATTGTATTTACTTTTAATGTCTGAATCACAATTCACAAAGAATCGAAGTGACCAGCAAGAAAGAACTCAGAAGAACAAATCAGAGCAAACATAATAGCGAGCAAAAAGTGAAAGGATTTTAGCTTTGTGTACATACTCTAGAGACAAAGTAAAGAAAAATCAAGGTGCAATTTAGTACAGTAAATTGGAACGGAGAATTTGAAAAGAAATAGAAGCACTGAGAAATAGTAAAACTTGGAGTGGAGAATTGGACATAGTAGAATTGAGACAACCAATTTTGTTATTAATGTATATTACGGTTCATTGGAGCAAAGAATCGAGATAACCAATTTCGTTATTCATGTATATCACATTCACATAAGTAGATACACAAGACAATCAATTTCATGAACTTCGAGTATCCATATTTGGACCAAAACATTGCAATCGTCAAATCAGTGAGCTTCTAATATAATTCATTCAATTTAGCAAATTATAAATCTTTATGGACCAAAATATTCAAAATAAGAAGAAAATCAAGAGTCTGCTATCGCAATCCCATCACAATGAAATGGGTAAAACAAAGAAAGGATGAAAGAGAAAGAAGAGAAAACAACACACAATCAAACATGCACCCAAGGAAAAGCTGAAACAAAGCAATAATCACACATACCTTGTAGAATTAATCACACAAACAAAACAATAAGATGTTCAAATTTTAAGTTCAAAAAGATTGTTACCTAAACTGTATTTGCTTTTTCTCTGTGTTGGGAAATTTCAACAATGGCAAAGAGCAGATTTATTAATTTCCTGTAAATAAAGAAAACACCCAACAAATTAAGAACGTTTGATAGTAGTTTCTTTACAATTTCAAGAGTTTCATTCGACAACTTCATAAAGAATAACCTAGAATGAAATGGAGAAGGTGGGAATGAGTTAAATATAGGGAAGAAAGTTGCACCAAGTAACAACACGTGGCTTCATGAAAGAAGAATCAATTTATGCCTTGAAATTACAAAAATGCCCTTATTTGTATGCTTCATGGAATTGCACTGTACAACTATTGAAGCCACGTTAGTCCTTCCCAACTCTCCCTTCTAAATAAGGGCAAAATAAAATAAATATAATATATAAAATTAAATTTCATATAGTTTGTTTTCAAGAATAAAAAGATATCATATAAATTGATGAAAGAGTATGTATATATTTAAGTTTTATGGATACTTTTCGATTTTGGGTTACATCAAATAGTACAAAGACTTATGTAAGTATTTGTCAAGATTATTGATGCTCTTTACATTATATTTTCTTGTTTGGTGAATATTTGATGCATTTAATTATGTATGAAATTATTGAGAATAGAAAAAATAATAATTTATACCCCTTTCATTTTTCGTATTAGTTATTTTTTTAAAAAAATTTACATAAAAATGGTACTTTACTAATTTACTCCTTAAGAGTTGTTTTTCCAATTTTACAAATTTTGTTTATATTTTTAAAAAGAATTAATTATTAGTGTAATGAAATTAAAAATAAAATTATACTTTAATTTGTTAATTGACAAATATTTTTAATAACTATTTTTAGTAAAATAAATAATCAATACAGGATTTAAAAAAATAACATCAAATGTTAAAAGTATGAAGTAGGCTAAATTTCACATTTTTTTATTAATAATATTATTTTAAAAAGGGAAAAGGTCCTGATTTACCCCTGAACTTTATGATTTGGAGCTGATATACCCTCCATTTAAAAAATGGCTCATATATGCCCCTGTCGTTATAGAAATGGCTCATATATGCCCTTTTACTTAACAGAATAATATTTAATAAATTAAAATTTTATTTTATTTTAGCTTTAATTTAAGAAAATGCCATGTGGCATTTAAAATACCCCACCTTCCACCATACCCACCCGACCCAATTGGAAACAAAAAAAACTCACCCACTCAAATTAACTTCACCCATTTCATTTCATCGTTTCCACTTCAACAGAAACAAAAATCAAAATTGTTAGGATCCGGTGAGCTCTACGATCCTGAGATCGGGAATGTAGAAGATCCACCATTGAAGCCAATGGTAATTTGTGAGACAGAAACAAGGATAGAAAAGAGGTCTTGAATATTTGAAGGAATAGGAAACAGGGGAATCAAACAAGGATTGCTTTTAAAGGGGATGCAGAGGAATCTCGACCCTTCGAATCTGTCATATTCTCCAAATAAGACTACTTGGAAGGGCATGGAAGCATTCACTACCAGTCAGTTACAAGCTGAAGTAAAGAAGAAGAGAGTGAAGCAACTGACAATGAAGGAAAAATGGCTCGTGGATACTACTATATTTCTGAATTCACAAACTTTAAATATTAGATTCCAAGGCTCGGTTGCAGATTTGTGATTTGTGCCTAAGTAACTTTTGGTTCATTATAATGGTTTATGACAACTTTTGATGAATCTTATTATGCCTTATGTAATGGATTTATCAACTTTTGTATCATTTAGTAATGAAATGAACATGTTTGAAACATTCAAAAATGAGATAGAATCATCAATGACTCGTTGACATTCCACGTCGGAGCTAAAATCATATTTCAAGAATCATTCGAACTGCAGAAATGCTTCTCATTTATCACTAATATTTCATCTCTGAGATGACTCCAAATAAATCTAGGGCATCATCTAAGCTATCTACTACTTCAAAGAAGTTTGTGAAAAATGCTAATTTTCGTCGTAAGTTAACAATTTTGAAACCGATTGGCTCTAATTTAGAGCTCACCGGAACCCTCACAAATTTTTTTATTTTTGTTTCATTTGAGCGTGGAAATTGAAAACACCGAAATGAAATGAGTTGGGTTAATTTCAGTGGGTGGGTTTTTTTGTTTCCAATTGGGTGGGGTGGGTATGGTGGAATGTGGGGTATTTTAAATGCCACATGGCATTTTCTTAAATTAAAGCTAAAAAAATAAAAATTTAATTTATTAAATATTAATTTGTTAAGTTAAAGGGCATATATGAGCCATTTTTATAACGGCAGGGGCATATATAAGCCATTTTTTAAACGGAGGGTATATCAGCTCCAAATCATAAAGTTCAACGGTAAATCATGACCTTTTCCCTTTAAAAAAATAGCAAAATATTACTCCCTCCGTCCCTTTTTAGTTGTCCACTTTAGAAATGGCACACAGATTAAGGCAACAATGATTAGCACAGTGAAGTTACAATTTTACTCTTATGACAACTTTTCACTTCAAAATTACAACCACTTCTTTGAATTCAAGTGAAATAAATTGGAGGGAAACAATATACACTTTTACAATTTTCAAGAAGTGTAAATAAGGGTATAATAGGAAAAAAATTGTTGTCCTTTCTTAATTTATCAAAATGGACAATAAAATAGGGACAACTAAAAAAGAAAATATGGACAACTAAATAGGGACGGAGGGAGTAAACAATAGTAAACAAAAAAAAAGAGAAGTTGAAAAGTTGAATCAAAGGGAAAAAATTTAAAAAGAAAGGGAGAGAGAAAGCTGACCCATTTTTCTGAAAATGGAAACCAATAATCTGACAAATTCTAAAAGCGGCTCATACATGTTTTGTCTCCATATCACATCTTTCTTCGGTCATGTCCAACCTAATCCTCTATTTTACTCTCTAAATATATAATTTTATATTTTACTTTTTAAAAAGGAATATTTTTCTCTCTTCTTAATATTATATTACTATTTCTATTTCATTCTTATTTTCTTATTTCATAATATAAATCATATATTTCTTTTTTCTCAAATAATTACTTTATATAATTTTTAATATGGTATGAAATTATATTTTATTCTAAATTTTTAAACAACATAAATTGCAAGAAAATATAATATAATACATAAATTAGGGGACAAATTCAAATAAAAGTGACATACAATTACATAAACACTCAATTTTCAAAATTATTATGTTGCTCCCATAAATGCTCTATTAATGCATTACGGAGTTCAAAATGAATATTTTTGTCCTTAATTTTTTTTATGTCTAGCTAAAAATTGTTCAAATCAGAGATTTTCATCTACCACCATTTCTATAGTTGGAGTTGGAGCCTCTACGGCATCTTGAATTGGTGCATTGAGATCACGTTCATCCTCAATTATCATGTTGTGCAGTATAATACATGTAGTCATTATATCATGTAGCACTTCCTTTCTCCAAAAATGTGACGGTCCTGCGATAATTGCAAAACGTGATTGCAAAACTCCGAATGCACATTCAATATCTTTTCGAAACGATTCTTGTTTCATCGCGAAATATTTCTTCTTTTGGGAATGAGGATCACGAATAGTTTGAACAATTGTAGACCATTTAGGATATATACCATCAGCTAAGTAATAATCCATATCGTATTCTTTTCCTTGAATAACATAATGGGCGGGAGGCGCAATACCTCTAGCAAGATTGGAAAATAAATGTGATGACTCTAAAACATTAATATCGTTATTGGTGCCAAGCAAACCAAAATAAGCATACCATATCCAAAGGTCATAATCAGCAACAACTTCAAGAATAATTGTTGGTGATCCACTACGACCTGCGTATTGCCCAGCCCATGCTGTTGGACAATTTTTTCATTTCCAGTGAATGCAATCTAGACTACCTAGTCACAACCACATTCGCAACAATTCTCGGAATCATATCCTAATTTTTTTCCGAATAGTGCTAAATTTGGAAACGACCTACCGGATTACTAAATTATTGTTGTGATCAATTAATTATTATGTTATGTATTGTATTTTATCTTGTATTTAGATTATTATGTTATGGGTTATATTGTATTGTTATCTTGTATTTAAATTATTATGTTATGTTTGTATTGTTATCTTGTATTTAAATTATCATATCATGTATTATATTTTTAAATTAAATTTTTTTCATCTTGCCATTTTAATTTTGTGTATTCTTTATAATGAAAATTAATCATGAAAATTAGAAAAAAAAATTAAAATACTATTAATTTGAAATTAAAATAGTATATATTAAATAATATTTTAAAAAAATATTGTATTACATTTAAAAAAGAATTATGAATATTAGATATTTAATTAATGGAATTATATGTAAAATAATATGTTAATTAGAAAGTAATAGAAATAATAATGAAAAAATGAAATAGAGAGTGTGAATAGTAGTTCTCCAAATTTGGAGAACTACTATTCAACTCTCTAAATTTGAAGAATCGACGGTGATTTGGAGGTGGATTGGAGTGCCCATTCTCTATTTTACTCTCCAAATATAAAGAATGGAGAGTAAAATAGAGGTGGATTGGAGATGGTCTCATCCACCATAAAAATTTTCTAACATGTCTGTTTGATTAAGAATTATATTATTTTCTTTTTCTCCTATTTTTTCCTTTTTATTTATTATCCTATTTATTTTATATAATGATAATTAGAAAAATGATGTGTCACTTCTCTCTAGTTACTGATTCGAATAATCTTTTTTTTTCTCTTTTAAAACAAATTTCACAATATTTTTATTTATTATCATTATTATTATTATCATACAAAAATAAATATGTCAATTACTACTCCTCCATTCAATGATATTATTTATTATAAAAACTTAAATATTTCAAAATTTTCTACTTCACTTATTCTTATCATTATTATACAATTTAAAGACCTAAATATTTATCACTCTAACCTTTTATTTCCTTCATGAAGAATTAAAAAGATATTAAATTGAAGTAGTCTAATCTCTCTCTCTCGCACACCTTCAATTGGATTTCAAGAGAACATCTTATTTGTTAATTTTATTTAAAAAATATTTTAAAGAACAAAGAAATGCTTGACTAAAAAATTAATTAAAATAACAGACAACTGGCATCTCATGTTTGCATTCGTCGTATATCACCTTATGTTTAATTTACACTTATTTTTTATATTTTTTTACTCAAGGGTGATTGATTGTCTTTTCTTATAAATTATTTGCATCATTTCCTTTTAATGTATGATGCAAAGAGTTATAGAGATTTGGTTGAATGATAAAAAAAAGTGATTAATTAATTAAGACTATTTTTCTTTTATTAAAATTATGATTATAACTGTACAACCATATTTTTGATTTTTTATGATAAAATTATGGACTAAATTAAAGACCATGAATATCATTTAAACAAAAAAAAAATATTAGTTTAGGGGTATACAAATATACAATATTTATTTACAGCAAATTCAAATTATTTCATATATTTTAGGGGTAAAACAATTTTTTATTCTTGGCAAGGAAGACACATATTTTTAAAAGGTCAGATATGTTGTTTTAACCCAAAAAAAAGGGCATAATATATAAACATGACATTTAACTTGGTGTTAGCGGGCAACTATAATCTTTAACTTTGGATGTGCACAAGTAGGAACTTAAACTTGTATAAAATTGAATAAATAGACACAATCGTCCTACATGGCACCCTACATGACAATTTTGTGTCCTACGTGGCATCATATGTGTATTATGCCATGTAAGACAAGTCTGTCTACTTATTTAATTTTATACAAGTTTAAGTGTCTACTTGTGCACACTCAAAGTTGTAACGCATAATTGTCTGCTAAAGTCAAGTTAAGGGTCATGTTTATATGTTATGCCAAAAAAAAAAGTTTGATATTTTTATAACGGAAAAGGCTCAAAAATACCCCTGAACTATTGGAAATAGCTCACATATACCCTTGAACTATATTTTGGCTCAAAAATACCCTTCCGTTAAAATATTAGGTCACTTTTACCCTTACTATTAACAGAGGTGTGTTAAGTGCCATGTGGATACCATGTGGACACCACATGGACGCCACGTGGACGCCACATAAGCACCAAACAACTCTCACCTCCACATAGACTCAAACATCCTAATTACTAATTTTGCTCTCATTTCTTTTGGGACATACAATTTGACCCACTCTCATTTCTCTAAAATAATAAAATACATTTCCCCTCTTCTCTCTAATATACAATTTCACCTAGGGTTTCAGATTTCCTCTCATGGACGCCATTCCATTTCAAAGTTGATTTCACCCCTTTGTTCATTTCACTGCTAGGGTTTCGAAGTGGATTTTGGCGGCTGTAGGTTAGTAAATCCGTTGTTCTTATTTCGCGATGGTTCTAGTTTTGCGATTTCAAAGATGTTTTTTTGGTTAGGGTTGCGAATTTGTTTATAATATTCGGGTATGTTAGATTTAGGGGGAAATTATTTGTATATTTGAGTTAAACAAAGAATCTTTTGTTTATTCCTCTCTAGGGTTCACAGATTTCCCTCATTTCGTGGTTGGATTTCAAAATTGACTTCGCGGCTGTAGGTTAGTTAATCTTTGTTCTTATTTTATGATGTTTATGATTTCAAAGTTGTGGATAGTTAGGCTTTGCGACTTTGTTTATAATATTTTGGTATGTTAGATTTAGGGGAAAAATATTTGTTTATTTGAGTTAAGCAAATAATCTATTGTTTATTCCGAATAGTTTAAACTATTAGTAAAAGTTTTGATCCTTTTCCAGAATATGGTCCTATTCTGTCAAGGTTGGATTTAAGGAATACTTGAGTTAAAGAAGTAGTATTTAATGGACTAGTATATGAATATATATTGTTTAGTCCTAGTTTGAATTTGATGTGTGTGGTCCCAAATGCCCCTTTTCATTGTTTATTATTCCCTTTTTGTAATCTTTTGAGAATGTTGTCTTATATGTTGTGGTCCTATTGTTTATCCTAAATGCCCTCTATTTATTATGGCTTGTTTATTATGGACTGTTTATTATGAAATAGTTGAATATACTAATATTTAATTTGCTGCTTACAAAAACTAAAGACAAGAATAATCAAATGGAAACAAAAAGGAATAGTTTTTTCATATGAGGCATCACTTCATTGAACAAGAAATACAACATGAATAGTAACTTAAAAGGAGCTGAGTCATTTACTTGTCTAGTTGTCCTACTATGTAAATGAACATTGTAGCAGATAGACTTGACTACTTTCAAAACACTTGCAAAAGTTAACAATAATACATACTACTACTAGACCTCACTATTCTGTTTATGCCCCACTGTATGCTTTTTCTTTCTTTTAGTTTAGATTCCTAAAGTTTAAGACATGTTTGTTCACATTTTTTTCCACTATTGTTTATGTTGTAAAACATGTGGCCCTTGTATGCTTTTTTCTTTCTTTTACTTCATTTCTGCATAACAGTCAGGACTTGGTCCCAAATGCCCTTTTTTCATTATTTATTATGATCTTTTTGTTTAGAGCTTTTACAACTATTATTTATGTTGTATTAAACATGTGGGCCCTATATGTTTTTTTATTTCTTTCAATATAGATTCCTAAAGTTTAAGGCCTATTTGGTCATAAATTTTTCCACTATTGTTTATGTTATAAAACATGTGGCCCCTGTAAGGACTTGATGTGTGGGGTCCCAATGCCCAAGTGTAATGACTTATTTATTATGTATCTTATTCATTTATGTTTGTTGAGTTATTTTTACTCCATTCTTTATGTTGTAATAAATATGTGGTCACTGTTTGTTTTTTCTCTTTTAGTATAGATTTCTAAAGTGTAATGACTTGTTTATTTAGCTCTTGTGTGTTTGTGTTTCTTATTCATTTATCTTGTAATAAACCTGTAGCTCATGTGTGTTTTATGGCAATAAGGAGTTATTTAGCTCATCTGTATTTGTGTATCTTATTTATTTATGTTTGTTGAGTTATTTTCACTCCATTCTTTATGTTGTAATATATATGTGGTCACAACTTGTGTTTTCTCTTTTAGTATAGATTTCTAAAGTGTAATGACTTGTTTATTTAGCTCTTGTGTGTTTGTGTTTCTTATTCATTTATCTTGTAATAAACATGTAGCTCATGTGTGTTTTATAGCAGTAAGGAGTTATTTAGCTCCTTTGTGTTTGTGTATCTTATTTATTTATTTATTTATTTATGTTTGTTGTGTTATTTTCACTCCATTCTTTATTTAGTTCTTGTGTGTTTGTGTTTCTTATTCATTTATGTCTGCTTTTGTCTACTTTTGTTTCTCAGTTCAATATGAAAGATCTTTTGGTTGACCTTATGTTGCATTATGTGGGTAAATGGATTACAAAACCACTACTAGTATATGACAAGAAGTATGTTGCTACTAGGAGAGACACTAGTGTAGATCTCTTAGACTATGATAAGATAGTGGAAGAGTACACAAAAGACTTAGGATTTGTGCTTGTGAAACAAATACTAGTGAAAGGGCCTTTTGGGAAATTTTACTTGCTTGAGGGATTTGAAGGAATTAAGACACTCCAATGCCTATTAAATGAACAATTTAAGGTAGTTCATTTCTTTGTTGTGGATGACTTTGAAGAAACTGTTTTTGCACCAAATATTATTCACCATAGTGAAGCATACTTGGTAGAGTGTGACTATGGAACTGATGCTGAAACAGAAAGTGATGATGACCAGTCTAGTGATGATGAATATAACTTTGATGAGTTAGAGCTT
>JAJOOD010014459.1:0-12326 GCA_029582525.1 Solanum tacnaense | reverse complement strand
ACAAAAAATGCTATGAGCATTTCTTAGAGATAAAGTCTCTTTCCACGTGGCTCCGTCGTGACAAATGTCAATGCCAAATTGGACAACTATTAATCAGAAAAATATATTTGAAACGAAAAACAAATAAAAGATAAGTTTAAAATAAATTGAATACTCCATGAGGTGAGACTTGTCCTCTAAAATGAATAATCATTGTGGTGAGACTTTTTTCTAGAAAGAATTAGACTGGATTACTAAATAAAACATGAGCTGAGTTGAGAAAAAATAATAATTTTTACCATTTTTATTACAAGGACATTAATTTGAACTTAAATTACTTTGCTAAAATGATAACTAAAATGGATTTGGAAATATATAAACTAATTAATGATAGCTAGATTAAAATAGCAAAGGGAAAATAATTTCACTCTTACACTCCATGAAGATATACAATCATTAATTATTCATTCAAGAAGGGATAATATGTATTAATTTAATCAAATATCTATTATAATTAATGTTATTAAATGACATTTTTAAAGAGTATTTCATCCCTTTCCTTTTAATTCAACATTGACTTTCCTCTCTTCTTAAAATGTTTTAAATATTTATTTTACTAAATTACTCGTATTAACTAAATTTGATTATTAGTACTCCAATAATTACTAGAAGATTTGAAAAATAATATTTCTTTTTAATTTACTAAAATAAATAATCAAAAATTATTTTAATAAACTGGATTACTAATAAAAAAAAACAAAAAAATGATTCATTTAATTTTAGGGATGCAACTGTAAATGTGTATGGATAAATTGTAGGCTATCTCAGAGTTATTCTGAAATTTGATGAAATGCCCATAACATGTTTATAGAAATTAATTAATGAAGCATTAATCGAAGTCATTAATTGCTAATTAAAAATGGCATCTTCTAGAGTGACAGCGCTGACAATAATTTTATAATTTTCAGATAAGGTTAGTTAATTAAGCTAAGTGATAATTGCATTGATACCAAACAGATGGCCACCAGTCACATGCATTCAATTTTGTCGCTTTCTTCATTTTAAATAATTAACATTTCATCGTCGTTTCATATTAGTTGTCCATCTTATTATTAATTTTATTTTTATTTTATCCTTATAATTCTTTTTATAAAAGTATAAATAAGTTTGTAAAGTTTCAAAAAAATTCTTAAGAGTTACATTAGTAAAACTATCATTCTTATTTATCGTACTTACTTAAGAAGCGTGTAGAAAAAAATATGGACAATTAATATGAAACAGACACAATATTTTTGTTAATCTCAAAACCTCATAGCTAAGTTTTGAGGAAAGATAAGTAGACCACAAATCAAATATTTAGGTGCCTTTCACATGCACTCTTCTGAACCCCTCCTCCTCCCCCTCCCAAAAAAAATAGATATTCCGAAAGTTTAAAAATAGAACTACTAAAATTATGCATACTATATATTGAATTCTCTTGATTTTTTCTTATATTTACTTTTTATATTTTGGCGTTAGTATTGGCGCATCATCATCGATATATTGTCTATGAATACAACTTAATTAATTAAATCCAATATATATATATATATATATATATATAGTTATTATTTGTGCAAGTATTAATTTGCTTTATTATATTCCGATAACACATGGATGATAGATCAATATCTGTACCTTCTTGAAGATCTAAAATTTGCATGTGCATGAATATTTTTTGTCTTATGGATATATACTTGCCTATGGAGACTTTATATATGTTATAGTGTATACTACTTGTACTTGTGTACCCAAACAGTATACAATATATAAGGGCAACAACTGTAACATAGAATGCCAAATTTTTGCCATTTCTATATATGTTTTCGTCTCAAATATAAAATACAAAAAAATGATTATAAATGTTCAAAAGATTATACTCCTTCCGTCTCAATTTATGTGTCACTTTTCGGATTTCAAGATTCAATTTTTTCATACATCTTTAAATATTTTGTATTGTCAATTAGTATGACTTATAGTACTTTTTACGTATATAAATATATAAATTTTATTTCAAAAAAATTGAAGATTCCATGCATAAATTATCGGTCAAACTTAAACTGTTTGACTTTCGAAAAATGAAAAAATGTCACATAAATTGGGACAGAGAGAGTAACTAGTTAATTAGGTTCTATCTATATTATAGATTTCATAATTCACTTTCACCTCAAAATTATCACAATGTCTAAACTCTAATCGTGAATCGAGTTCAATTGAATTATGTTTGTTGAAACACTTTCATATTTTCAATTTCTTTATTCAAATTTCTGACTCTGCTACTTAGACATTAAATGATTGGGGACGTTGGGGGTATATGGTGTGTGTAATGAATGAATCCAATTGACATGTCATTGGTTCTCTTAAATATGAAGCATTGGATGATGGAACTTTGGTTTATGACAGTATGTAAGTTTGACATGAGATTCATTCATCAATATAAGCAACAAGATGTGAAGATGGGGACCAAAATTTACCCTATTTTTTAGTACTCATATGTGTTAGCCTGGCAAGGAGAATGAGCCGACAAAGAGCATCTTTACCCAGTTTTTTCGCCCAAAAAGAGATCATGCGAGGGAAAAACAGAGGGAAAAAGTCATTTACTTCGTTTCAGTTTATTTGTCTTATTTTTATTTTTAATCTGTTTTAAAATTTCAACTTTCCTTATTATATGTTTAAAACTACAAAATTAAAGGACAATTGCCCGTTAATCATATGATTTTGAGAGAAGTATCGAAAACATCCCCGAACCTGGACAAATTATTAGTTTCATATCCGAACTATTGACAGCCTGAAAAACGCCCCTCAACTTGATTAACTAAACGTAGATACATCTCCGATCTGCCACATGACGTAGCAAGTGGTCTCAAACTCTTGTAGGAGCATGATTAATAAAAAGTCGAGAAAAGTGTTGAAAATACTCCTAAACTAGACGAGAATTTAGGAGTGTAGTTTACTCATGTTTCAAGATTGAGGGTGTATTTAAATTCAGTTAGTCAAGTAAATGAATTGTTTTTAAGACGGTCAATAGTTCGAGGATGAAATTAATAATTCACCCCGAGTTTATTCTTTTTTCTAAATAGACTAAAATAGAAAACAAGACAAACAAACTAAAATGCATTGAATAGTATCTTTAACTTATAAAGACCACAAGATTAATCATTTTTTAAAATTTCATATTAAATTAAAATCAGATAAACAAATTAAAACGAAGTGATCGCTTACAAGAGTAGGGACCATATGATGTATAGAAAGAATCCAAGTAAAAAAAGTAAAATGAATAGGGAAAGTGAAAAAAACAGTTAGTGTTGTCTTCAAGGCCAATCAAAGAGTGGTAGTGGCAATTGGAATGAAAGAGGGACGCTCGTGGCCTGCTTTGTGTCAGCGCTACCTTCGCGTTGCACGCTCTTTCTCCATCATGCCGCTTACGTATATAACAGATTCAAGATTTAAATTTTATTATCTTATCGACTTCAAACAGATTCGTATAGAAGCACGTTATTCTTTTGAAACTAACTTGAATTGAAACGAAAGAAATGTATTATTACTATAGATTGAATCTTGATAATAATACTCCCTATTCACCAACAATCATTTAACCTAATTATGTTGGAAATTCTTGATCATAGTGACAAAATTATAATATATACAAAGATTACGTAATAATTAAGATATTCAGTGAAAAAGTTTTGGTACATTGGATTAAAATGTGATGCGTGTATATATCGTTGTTGTTAGAGTAATGTCAATTCGAATAACTGATAAGTGTTTTGTGTTGGCTTTTTAAGTGATAAGTTGTATTTATAATTTAGTTTTTTATTATAACATAGTCTATCTAGGAGTATTTTAATTTGGTAGTTATCGATCTGGTTATCTTGTTTTTAAAAAAATAAACGAGCTCAGTTTTTTAAGTATTGGTGATTATACATAAAATATTAGAGTTTCTGTTTCTTGTATGGAACAAAAAAAATTTATTAAGTTCCTTTTAAGTTGGCAAATTGACTTTAATACTTTATGTTGAATTTATTTATTTAATATTTATATTCAAACAATTGAACATCACTTTGTTTTAATTATAATATAATTATCAACCTAGAATTATATGTTGTGAAAGTATAATCATAATTAGCTGGCGAAGATGAGTGGAATTAACATGCAAAGTAATTGATTATATTTATTAACCAATTGATCCAAACATATATATATAATTGGGCCAGCTAGCATTATGTCTTTGAGTTTGTTTTTTCTATTCTTACTATATATAGCATCTGTATGCATGTTGAAAAATAATAATTGTGGACTCTTTCTGGTTTTATATTATTTATATTATATAGTATGTATGCAACTTGATAGTGATCATAGACTATGTTGATGCTCTTATATAACCATGAAATAGCAATATTTTATCAGTGATAAAGAAAAACTAATGTAACTAGTAAAAATAGACGAGAGTTTGATATTTATTATATATACATAAAAAATAACTTAATCTTATATATACCGTGAAATTTTCTAACGACCTCTTCCGCCCCGGCCTACCTCTAGATGAATATATGATTTGGGAAATGGAGTTTTGTGAGTTTGCCAAACTGGACCATTTTTTAGTTCAAAGTTAAATTTAGAACACTAATTATTAATGTTAAATTCGAATTACACTTATGCATATGGATCATCATGGTCTGATGGCCTAACAAAAGAATCCTCCATTCCTAAAGACGGATGTCTCATTTGATGTGACAGTCTTATGACTATTCTTAGTGAAATGATTCTCAGTCATACAAATATCTAAAGATTGTTTTAAATTACAAATTTTAATTTTATTTTTTTTCATAAATGCAATACCAAATCAAAAAGAGCCAGATAAAATGTGGAAAAAAATTAACATAAATTATAAATAAAAATTCATAATAATTACATTTATATAATTAATATAAACTCATAACATTAAAACATAAATTCTGGTGTTCTAATTGAGAGCCAATTAGGACCAAAGAGTTTTAGAATTAAGTTCAAAGAATACACCCATTGAATGAAATGCGGGGGAGATGACATGTGTCATTTTTAAAATTATGATAAGTAAATTTGTGGAGCCCATTATGGACACAAAATTAAAAGAGGTAGTAAGAGATACGAAGGGGTGCAGAGGATATGGTGCATGTGGTTCTTGAAAATATTGAAAACTTTACCAGCTCACCACACTATTATTTACCATCTTAAATATATACTATATGATATAATCTATATAAATTTATAACAGCACGAAGCGCGACTATATTCACTGCACACGTTCTTCAATCCAATTTAATTTTGACACCTATTATTTCCCTTCTTTCTACTTCTTACCACCATTCTCTCTCTTATTTACTCTCTTCATCACGTGAATTCATGTTGATATGATTATGTTCATTTTTATTTATCATGTTTCATTATAAAAGACAAAAACAAACGAGAAACTAGTTAGCGACAGCTACGGAGAAACTACTTAGCTTCATGTGACGAATTTAGGACGAGATTTATGTATGATTTCAATTATAGATAAGTTTGTAACGATAAAAAATAAATTCATTTACTAGTTTTATATATTAACGATAGATTATTAAAATAATTTATTAGCTACGAGTAATTTAGGAATTATTCCAATTTTCTTTTAGTGGTGGTGCTATATTGTGTGTAATATAATATGGTAACGAAAAGGAAAATAAGAAAACCTTAACCAATCAAATATGAGTATATATATCTGAATGTGAAGAGAAGAAATAGATTTCCTTTCCTTAATTTATCTCTTTTTTTTTTCTTTTCTTCCCCTTTTTATGGTCAATGGAAAAGAAAGAGAAATTAATTGATTGAGACAAGCCCAAACAAAATGACAAAAAATGTTGAAATATGCATGATGGGTTCTTCATATGTTATTTATGATATTAGAAAAAAAATCTCATCGATTACTTTATTATAAACACCTACGAGAAGTAAGTAAGAGGAAAATACAGAGGACCCATCCACCGCCCAAAAAAGAAAAACTTAATATTTCCCCATTTGAATCTATTTCTCTAGCTAATATAAGTTTTTTTAGCTAACCCTAGCTCAAACTTAGTACCCTTTTTTAATATTTAACGGAGACAAAAATACTAAGTGATTCTTGCCATCTATCTAAATCTTGTTAGACATTAGAGTTAGCTGGTACTTATTATTGGTGAGAAATGACAAATATCTCGTAAAATTAATCGAGCTGCGTGAAAATTAACTCGAACACCACAAGTCCTAAAAAAAACTATCTTCAAGAATCAAGATTCACTTGTGGTAGCTCATGATATACAAGAAGAAGAAGATTATAGTATGATGATGAAGAGTTTTTATGAGATTATTAGTGAGAATTCTTGGTGGATGACACCCAAAACCCCACTTAAAATTCCCTTTCTTTATGATGAAGACTATGAGTACCTTGATTCAATAAACAACACTTGCCCCTTTCCTCAAAAAAAGCCACAAAACAAGAAAGAGAAAAACAAAAATAAGACCAAACAACCCAAAGTCTACTCCCCCTTATTCCTTTTTTTAAGCTTCTCTCTTCCCCCACTATCTATATTCTTTACAAACCCTTATTCCCCTTTAGCTTAGGTTTGCTTGTGCTTCCATTTTTTTCCTTAACTTCAACCTAATTTCCATCTCAAGGTAGAATTGAAGTTAAAAGTATCTCTCTATGGATCAAATGAACCATTCACTCCCTCCTCCTTTCCACACTAGAGACTTCAACTTACATCAATTCCATCAAAACTCAGAAGATGAACAAAGTGGGACAAGTGGTCTCAACATGTCCGGTCAGAAGAGAGATCGCGATGACAACAACAACAACAACAATAATGAAAATTCAAATGGTGGAGAATCGAAAGATGGATTAGGTATAACATGTGTTTGAATTGTATGACTGTCTCATCTGAAAGTTTACAATTGTTATAGAGAGTTCATATATATTACTTAATTATGTCTCATATGAAAGTTTAAACTCATGTTATGTAAAGAGAATTTAGTACATACGTTTATTTACTTAATTATATCTTCAAACGAACAGGAAATTCAGGAGAAGGAGAGATGAGTAGAAGACCTAGAGGAAGACCATCTGGATCCAAGAACAAACCTAAACCACCAATTATCATAACTAGAGATAGTGCAAATGCTCTTAGAACTCATGTTATGGAAATTGCTGATGGCTGTGATATTATGGAAAGTATATCAAATTTTGCAAGGAGAAGACAAAGAGGGGTTTGTATTATGAGTGGAACTGGTATTGTTACTAATGTTAATTTAAGACAACCAGCTTCACCAGGTGCAATTGTAACATTACATGGTAGATTTGAGATATTATCCTTAGCCGGATCGTTTTTACCACCACCAGCACCACCAACAACGTCAGGGTTGACTATATATTTAGCAGGCGGACAAGGTCAAGTTGTTGGTGGTAGTGTTGTAGGTGCACTTATGGCATCTGGACCAGTTGTCATTATGTCCGCGTCTTTTAGTAATGCTGCTTATGAAAGACTTCCTTTGGAAGAGGATGATCAAAATCATCCTCTTCCAGTTGTTCCAGGAGGAGGATCACTGGGATCTCCTCCTGGAAATATCGGGGGTCAAGGAGGACAACAACAACAACAAATGATGGCGGACCCATCTTTATTTCATGGGATGCCACCTAATCTTCTAAACTCTATTCAGTTGCCTTCCGAACCCTATTGGGCAACCGGAAGACCTCCATTCTAATGCAAGATATAAAATTGGAACGATACAGAGAAAATTGACAAGATGGCCCCTGTGCAAGGATGATATCCATCATATATAGAAAGGGTAATTGTTTTCTCTTGATCTAATTATTAGCTTATAAATTAACTCTTTTGAGGTCTTTTTTTTCTCTCTTCTTTCTCATCAAGAACACTTAGCAATGATTTTTAGGAAAAGGGTTTTTTCGAGTTTCTTTGATTTCGTTTTAATTACTTTACATTTTTTTGAGTTTAGTGTTTTGCATTTTCAGTTAGTTTTTTTTTTTTTTGGATTGTGATAATGAGTTTGATTTTGATATGATCAATGATGTGGTGGATGTAATTTGATCATCAAATGAAGTTAACTTTGTAAATTCACAGTATTCTTGGTGATATCTATCTTATTAAATTCTTGGCATTCCCATAACTTCCAACTCTCTTTCCATGATTTTCTTGAAAAACCCATGATTGTATATATATGTGAGATTCATTTGATTGGAAAAGAGCATCATTATTCCATAATCATGATAATATAATTGTGATAATGGCAATAATAACAATGTTTTTCTTGATAATAGTAGTAGTATTAAATATTCTTCTACCAGAAATGAAGGATAAGTCCGCATATAATAATATTCTTTAGAGTCTAGCTCTTCCTCAAACTCCGCATACAAGAGGAGCTTAGTTCACCGAGCTGTAATAGTATTAAATATAAGTATTGGTTCATTAATGAGGGGTTGGTAGCAAACTATGGACAGACAAAATTAGGAGAGGGTATGGGTCACATTATGTCCGATGTGAAACTCTTCAACATATTTTCTTCTATTTTTTTTCCAAAATATTTAAAAAAAAATCAAGTTTTTTTTTTCTGCCTATCTTGTTGAAGAATAATTAGGGTTTTTATGAAGGGGGAGACATGAATTGCATGTGGAATGCACGTGCATCAGTTATTGAAGAATAAGGTTCTTTTTCGAGCCAAAAGCAAAGTATAACGTCTAGCCTTATGTTATACAGTCTGGTCTACTCTGGACTTAACTCACACCAATTGCTCTCTCTCATGATAAATAATGCATAAGTATCAAAAACACTTCTGAACTTGATACAAATTGTTAGTTTAAATATAAATTGTTAGTTTTATTTTTAAACTATTGATAGTCTTAAAAACACACCTCTATTTGACTTACTAAACTTAGATACACCCTCCATCTGCCACATGACATAACAAATGGATTCAAACTCTTGTAGGAGCATGAAACTCTTAATAAAAAACTGAAATAAGTGTTGAAAATACCCCTAAACTTGACGAGAATTTAGGGGGGTGTTTCACTCATGATGTAAGATCGAGGATGTATTTAAGTTCAGTTAGTCAAGTAAAGGGGTGTTTTTAAGGCTATTAATAATTCGGGAATAAAACTGACAATTCACGTTCAATTTCAGGTTGTTTTCAATAATTCTCTTTATATATATATATGCATCGAAAGCGTAGTATATACAAAGATAGATTGAGGTTTTAAAATTTATAGTTTGGGATGCCACTATAATGACATTTTTCAAGTTACCAATTCCTCTCATCTTATGAATAATGACATAAAAAAGAAAATCTTAGTGATCAGTTGATTATGTAAGTCAATGTCTATATAGAAGTTAAACACATTTAGGAATGAAGCATGCAAGAGAAAAAGTTTTAGTTTTATACATTGATGGTGTAAAAAATATATATTTATACAATCAGATCAAATAAAATATATATGTGCATATTATTTGTTGTGTTATTTTAAAGTTGAATGTGAAGCAAAAAGCTGAGATTCTTTGCACCAAAGCAATAGATGCATACATATAGATATAGCTCCCCACAACACACTCCCCTAGTCATTACATTGCTTGCTTTTAGTGCAACAACCCATGTAGCTATCAATACTCATGTGTTGTTGTATATTTTAAATATATATGCACCATCTTGAGATATTCAATGCCTTATCCATTCTATCCCTCTTCTCTCTCAAAATTAAATTAATATAGACATTACTCAGACAAACTCTCAAGGGCTTCTTCAGCTTTTGCTTTTTCTCAATGTGGATATATATATATATATGAATCATTCACACCCTCAGTAATCCATAACTTTTAAGAATTTAAATCCTGAATTTGACTCTGTCGAAAAAAACTAAACCACACACACCTTTTCTCCTTTGTTGTGCTTGCAGCACTCATACCATGTGGGGTGTAATAAAGTATCACACATCCTAGTAATAATAATGAAGGTAGCAAAACAAATAAGGAAGAGCTAGCTCGCATACCTTTGTAGTGATTTAATTAAAATAGTAGACGAAATAAATTCGAATTATTTAGAAGGAACATGTATTATACAATATTACATAATAAGTAACTCTATCGTCTTATTTTTCATATTGTTATTAGTTTTACTTTACGGTTACCTGCAATTATCCTTTTAGGTAAAATCTTATACTTTAGTGTGTAAAAAGTTGTATAAAAATATAGATTTGTTCTTCTAAGTTGTAACCTTCTCATCCTCCTCCATTTTTTCCCTTTTAAATTATTTTCTTGCTTGTTAATTCAGACTTTTTTTTTTTTTTCTGAATGTGGCTATGCTTTTTTGAGGGTCCTATAGGAATTACTCAAAAAATATATATTTAAAAATAAATAAAAATAGAAACTGGAAATGGGAATTGCCAATTGTGTCCATTCATTTAGGTCTGCAAATGATTGGATGTAAGCCTATGTTTCATTGCTTTTATTTTGAACACTTTTTATTCAAATATGAGTTGTGTGTTTCATGGGATTAAGGTATTATCCATCATATGTTTTTGGTCGGGTGAAATGTATAATGACTTTTTGGTGGGTAAGGAATAGGATATACAATTGCTTTGGTATTGTGGTCCATCTTCATAATTTCCATCTATGGCTTAAAAGCCCATACCCCTAAATAAACCAGTATTTATGTTGCTCGAATTCTTCATAAATATTTTTAAATGATCATTAAAAAGAAAGGATTCCACCCAAGTACGATAATAATTGGGTGCGGGTGGGATCCTTCATACAACACCATGGGCCTACTGAAACATTTTGAAGTCCCTACCAATTAAAAGTCAACGTATTAACTAAAAAAAAATAAAAATGATTCTAATGTTGCATCATGTAAGGTTTATAAATGTGCTGTACCAGCTAGCTATTGAAGAAGCAAATAAAGTCAAAGGCAATTTGCATCACAAGATAACATTGCTTTTTTCTTCTTTTTTTTTTACAAGTGTTAAGAGGCAAATTGTTCAACTTGTCTTCTCCATAATACTTATGCTTGTTGATATTGCTTCTCAATCAATTGGCTAGAAGAAAAAGATGTGCTAAGGGGCAGTTGTTATGTCCTCTTTTTTCTAAAGTCAAAATGAGTCTCAAACCCTAGGATATTGACTCTAACTCAACACCTATAAAAGAAACTGAAACTAGTGATAAACTTCATTGCTAATCTATCACTAGATAACTCATAGCTAATTAACATAGGAGTATATTTTTTTTGTGATAATTTATCATTAATTTTGTTGCTAAATAAGATTAGCTTTGATTTTATTGTTTAGCTACAAACTTGTCCGTATGTAAATCCTGTAATTTCATTTTGTATTCAAATGTCTTCTCCTTGATTCCTCTTTCCTCCATCGTAGGACTCACACCTCTCCAAAAGTATAAAGAAAAAAAAAAAATCACTCAGTGACTAAACGGATCTTGAGCAATGCATACAATTCTATTGCCAAATGGAGAGCTAGGACAAAAACTACCTCCAAACAGAACATTTCAAATGCAAAAGGACACCAATCAATAACTTAAAAGAATAAACAAAGAAATGACAGAAGATAATAACTTATAAAATATGAGCTTTAGGATTAGAACGTTTACACCAGCAGCCGTGTTTGACGGGCGTCGTCGATCAATTGAGCTCCGGCGACTCTGAACTTCGCCCTTGACAAATGACATGTTGCACGCTTCAATTGATATATGAATAAAAATAATAATCAAAGCTTTACATTATAATGGTCCTGGCTCAGCTGATACCTACCTCCTAATTCAAGCAAATTTACAAAATTAATTGTTTCTGTTAGCTGCAAACTAGTTATCCTAACTGACACTGCATCAACGAGAGTTTAAGAGGATTCGAAACCAGTGTCACCATAAAACATTGTTTCTGTGGAAAAAGAATCAGCTACCTATGTTAATAACTATATATTCTAAATAACACATGTCAATGTTCAACCATAATCTATCCTCAGGCGTTTCAACTCTGCCTGGAAACTTGGGCTGGAGGTTAGAGTGCGATATGCAAGAGTCCTTATATCATCTCGTGAACAATCTCTGGATATACGAACAAGCTCCCACAAGGCACCTCCCTTGATCATATCCTTTGCATTTACTTCTGTAATTAGCAGTTTCAAGAATTCATGAAAAAAAATTAAATCAGAATCACTATCCACAGTTTCAAGCAAAATGTTAAGAACCACTATTTACCATGTTGTGCCAAATGGCAGAGTGCCAGCTCAATATGACGCCTTATTGGAG
>JAJOOD010014454.1:0-12387 GCA_029582525.1 Solanum tacnaense | reverse complement strand
ATTTCTCACTCGTGTCGAACTAGATTTGAATTCGCGTTAATAAATCTCATGTTAAGATATAAAATGCATCCTTATAAAAGTGTCTTCATATTCTGCAGAATTCAAACTCGAAATCTCTAATTATGAAATAAAATATTATTCACTTCACTAGTTGGAATAGTAGTAATATTCTTGATCTTATGGGGATTCATTCACATTAAGGAATAAAGTCTTTTTCAATAGTCCAAATCATAGAATTATTGGTTTTAATAAAATAATTCCCCACACAATTAATATGATTACTGAATTAATGGCTTTAGGTACATCCCTACAAATTGCTTTCCAATAATACAACTTAATGCAGATTAGCTGTAGGAATTGATTCAAAAGAAGATATATACATTTGACAAAGAATATATATATTATTCGTCAAATCGCTTAACTATGATAAGTTTAATTTATTTGACATAAAATAATTGATGTAAATTAGACTTTACAAATATATATATATATATATATATATATATATAAATCTCGATTGCTACGCCAAAATGTCTCGATGGATGTGTATTTGACTTTCTTTAACGTGTGATAATACATCAATTTGTTACTGATGCTTCTTTTTTAGTAAATTATTTCATTGGTTTTGAGGTTAAATTAATGAAGTTGTGACTTTTTAATTTAATTAACAAGTTGTGAGACATGAAATAAAATTTAATTTTCATTACTGATTTTAACAATTCTCAAAACAATTTGATAATTTAATAGGAGTACATTATTTATGGAAAGAAAAGTTTTTTTTTCTTTATTAAGCTTAGAATTTTACATATTTTTACTTGTTAGTGTATACTCCCTCTGTCCCTAATTACTTGTCCACTTTTCTATTTTTAGTTGTTCCTAATTACTTGTCTATTTTGACAAATCAAGAAAGGACAAAATATTTTTACCTATTATACCCTCAATTAATTATTTTGAAAAAAGGTAAACTTTTTGAAAATCTTAAGTTTTTAATTCATCTACTTCATAATTAATAGGGGTAAAATGGTAAACTCACTATGTCAATAATTGTTTTCTTAATAGGTGTGACAGAGAGAGTAAAATATAGTCTTGATATGTACGCAAATGTTATTGCTTCGATTGATGTGTGTTGTTTGACTTCTCTTTAACGTGTGATAGGTATAAATTCTTCTTTACTCAAATATGATTAATTAATTACAAATACATTACTTTGTGCGTCATGGTTGTAATTTTATTTTGCATTTTTGCGGTTATAAAGGAATTTTCTTCCTCATTCTTCTTCTTTTAATTAATAAAAAAGGGTATAGGGTTAAAAAAGTTTAGACAATCGATCAATTGAACTATTAAGATTTTTGCATCTTATATTTCATTTGAAACGTGAAGGAAGTATAACTATTCAAGTTCAAGAGATAAAGAAAGTGAAGTAAAGACGAGTAGACGACCCAATGACCTTTAAATTTAATTGTCAAGTAGCGAAACATGAAATAAAATCCAATCCTTCGTTACATCTAGGGGTACCTTCGGTCGTGACAAACTTGGTAATCAGAGCACAAGGTTTAGAATGATTCTAGGATGATGTCTCATAAGCCAATCTAGTAGAGTCTTGTTCATGAGTGTGAAGCATGCCACACTTATGAATGAGAGGCTATAAGATGTTTAGGAAGTTTCACTTTTTTCATTACTCTTAAGTCGTGCCTTAGAGTTTAACTCTATAAAAGTCTCTCTTCTAATCCTTCTCTTGTGTCTTCAGGATATGAATACACGAAGGGCTAACGCTAGAAGAATGGAAGGTGGCAATGTGAATGAGGAAGCTCTTCAAGGTAATCAAGCTCCTCAAGTTAACCAAGCTCCGATTGATCCCGTGGTTGAGAATGTGACCCATGCGGAGTTTAGGTCTACTATCCAAATGTTGGCTCAAGTCGTGATGGCTCAAGCCAATAGAGAAGTGATAACTTCGGTCAATCCTAATGTGAATTCGGCTGCTTCAAGGGTTAAGGGTTTTGCTAGAATGAACCCTCCCAAATTCCATGGCTCTAAAGTGGAAGAGGATCCCCAAAGATTTATCGATGAGGTTTCTAAAATTCTTGCTATTATGAGGGTGTCCTCAGAAGAGAAGGCGGAGTTAGCCGCCTACCAACTAAAGGATGTTGCTCAAGTATGGTGTGATCTTTGGAAAAGGGGAAGACCCTTATCTAGTAATAACATTCTTTAAAATAGTTCTATTTTTGTTATTTCTTTATCCCAATTACACATAATTTTTCTATGTAATCTCAATTATATGTAATTTTCCTTTTCCAACTAAACATTTTTTTTTTTGGTAAAAGATTTTTCTTTTTTCCAATTATTATTATATATATCTAGAATCTTTTGGTAATAATTATGAGAAGACGTGTGAATTGTGATGCTTTGCTTTCAACAAAAGGAGAGGAGATTCTATACTAATCCAATGTACCATATGTATAAATCATCTATATATCAAAAGATAATAATATTATAGACGGAGTCGAGATTTTTCAGTTTATAAAATTTTGGAATATAATTATTTTTTGCTTACTGAATTTTGAATATGTTAATGATTTCTTTTAGCACAAATAAGCATTATCGAAACGATATCTCTTGATCTGATAACTTATTTTTAATAAAAAATTAGTGAATTTATCAACCTAATGATAAATTTACTTATTTCACACCGTTCTTCTAGTCATGCTATTTTCTCTTTACTTTTTATATTCCCATACATAATATTGAAGTACAATACTAAAATTAAGAAATATTTGAGCTAAAATTATCGAGTTCTATCGTGCCAAATGAATTAAGGACTGCCCAATGCATGCGGAAAATAAGACAAGCCTCACATTTACCTGACATTTTGATTCTTCTTTCATCGAGTAGTTAATTTGCTCTACTCTTTTGTTTAAGGATCATATCATTAATTAAATAATTAAAAGGATAATTATACTATTGAATAAATGAAAAAGATTAAAGAATACTTAGTAATTTGTTAATATATGTTCACCTAATCATCTATATATTTTAAAAATTATCTTTTGTACAGCATGTTAACTTTTTGTTAATTTTTTAATGGACTTTATTTTATCATTTTGATAAAGTGAAAACAAAAAAGAGAAACCAATAGGAATTAGACAAAGAATATTATTTAAATAGTTGTATACCACGTGGCAGCTTCTTATACTGTCAATAATTCAGCCAACCACTAAAATGTTAGAGATTATGTAATTTATTTATTTCAAAATGAAATATTTATCAAAAATTGGTAATAATATTTATGTATTTAGTAGAGGACTAATGATCATACTATAATCAATTGAGTTTTATGGTTTGATGAAATAGTATGAGAAGAAACAACATGCTAATGAGATTAGAGCATTACACTAACCTAAGTTGGATATTTGAATATTTAATACTAAAGGATTTTTGGCTAAATTCGATTAAGAAATGTTTTTTTCAATGAGTGATAAACATATTATGTTTGATCATTTTTTTTTTTGAAAAATACAGCGATAAGAGTCTTTAAGATATTTAATGATCTGGTCAACTCATTTTGTTCATTTGTTGATAGAAAATACCTAATGTATATCTTTTATTGATTAACAAAACGGAGAATCTTAGCTCGCTCTTTCTTTGCTTTTTTCCTTCTTCTTTTTTCAAACCTAAAAATGTTTCTTATTAAGAACAGGTCGTCGATTCAGCATTAGACAAAAAAAGATAAAATTCTCGTTTTTAAGTATCAAATTACGAAAAAGAACATGTATGATGATATGTTTTACTACTATATTAATCAAACCAATACTAAGATAATGAGCTAAATATAATCTAACATTTTTAATTTGAAAGAATTAATTGTCTATGCTTATAGCCTCCTAGAACCTTGCCAAACAGACTACAAATTTCACAACTTAATCCAAGCATAATACGATGTCGTTTTTTACTATTTTTTTATATATGAAAAAAAAATCTCAGTTTATTAAAATGAGTTTCACAAAAAGAGTTGAGCTACACTTATAGGTGGGTTAATCTACTAATACTAAGCTTAATTATGCATAAAGATTGTTTCTTTAAGTACCCATTTCAATTTCTTGGATTTTAACATAATAATTTTGAGCTTTTTTATTGTTCTTCAATGGCTGGTTTTTTATCAGGTTTAAGGTATTTGTATCTCATTTTTTACAACTGGATTGTGTTTTTTGGATGGTAAGTTGAATACCCTTTTGGATTTCTTGTTTGTTTTGCACATTTTTTTTATTTTTTTTTTGTTGTTGGTGTTGGGGTGTGTGATGGATTTTGGGTTTTTGGTGTTTAGGTTTCAAGTGTTTTATTTTGGTGTGAAAACTTTGAAAGAATCTGGGTATGAAGATGTATACAAGGCTGTGGAAAAGCCTCTGCTTTTTGCTCAAACTGCTGCTTTTTTGGAGGTAATATCTGAAGTCATGTTTCTATTGTGTTTTTGTGTATAGCACATAAGCACTTGCACTCTGTTTGGATGGTTGTTACGTCTTGTTTTATAATGTATTGTATTGTGTCGTACTGTATTGTATTGTGTAGTGTTATGTCGTGTTGTATCGTACTGTATTGTTTTAAGTGAATATAACGTTTGGATAGGTTGTAATGTTTTTTGTCGTTACATAATGTCACACATCAATAGTTTGACGGATAAATCTACAAGAAAAGTAAAGTACAAGGTAGAACTATTAAAAAAAAGAAAATGACGCGATCATACTAAATAGGTAGCTACACAAAATGAGACTTTTTGTGGTTACGTAGCGATGGAAGTCCTCCATATAAAAAAAAAAGTAGTCCATCACCAAATAAGAATTGAAACTCATAATTCATAACCTTGAGATTATGGCACCTTAGCCTCAACAGCCAGGCCAAATGAAACTGAGAATGATACAATTCCTTTGTTACTATGATCTTCCCTAGTTTATATAATATATTTTCATCTATTGGTACTACTATTTGGTGTCTGAAAAGCCTTAGCCATGAGCCCTTTGTGTCTTTGACATGTAGTTGCGAGGTAGTTCCTCCTTGTTCTTTTTCTATAAGTTTCTTGATTTTCTTAGTTGAATCGATGGGAATAAACGTTGCAGAGAGACTATTTGGACGATGATATTGTTGTTGTTGTTGTTCTAGCTGTTATATTGCAAGTGTAGTCATCATGAAATGCAAATACTGGAATGAAGCCTAACAGTTGATTTCTTTTCTATATATCTTGCTGAACAGATGCTTCATAGTCTAACAGGTACGGTTACTTGATCTGAAGCATTTTTATGTTCTTTGTTTTAGGTAGAACGTTTGATATAACAATAACTCGTTTATCTTTCTCTTCATCCTCAAATAAGGTTTGGTAAGGTCTCCGATATCATCAACTCTTCCACAGATAAGTTCAAGATTATACGTAACCTGGGGAATTCTATGGAGTTTTCCCGAGGTTAGTATTTTCCTTGCAGATCACAGTAAAGCATTCCGAAGTTTCTTTACTATTGACTTGACTTGTTGATTACAGGTCCGGAGTCATATACTTGTTAGTTCTCTAGTGATTAGTTGGTCTATTACAGAGGTGAGCCTTGCTTATTCATAAAAACCATCAGCACATAACTTGTTTTAACATTGGTTATTATCGTTATGTTCAACTTCAGATTATTCGATATTCATTTTTTGGCATAAGGGAGGCATTTGGTTCTGCACCTTCTTGGCTCTTGTGGTGAAGGTATTAGTATTTAACTTGAAGTCATCATTCTAAAATTCGGAATCCATAAAGTTGAAATCCTGACTGCACGCCTCTGATGATGGATATAGTTTCTAGCATGTTCTTATTAAGCTGATTTCCTTACTGCAGGTATAGTACTTTCTTATTGTTGTATCCTATTGGCATCACAAGTGAAGTCGGTCTAATATATAATGCCCTGCCTTACATGAAGGTACCAAGATTTTCTTTTTTGTGTGTTTCTTTCTCACTTAGAAATGGCAATAAACTCATCTTTCTATCCATTGAAGAGGTGGCAAAGTGCTAACCCGCAAGGGTGACCGAGTTGGTTGAACAAGGGAGGTTCAAAACCCCCTGCATGCTTTCTCGGTCGAGCTCGTCACACGGAGCTTGCCTAGTGTAGTTTACCTCTCCTATGTGGCTATTACGCTGAAGCAAGGCTTACCCTGTGCGTACTTGAAGGATAGCTGACTATGTCTTGTTATCGACTTGTTTTTTCGTAGGAATCAGGAATGTATTCTATTAGGATGCCAAACAAATGGAATTTCTCTTTTGATTACTACTATGCAGCATTTGTTTGCCTTGCCATCTATTTACCAAGCAAGAACCATAACATCATTCTCTTACTAAAAGTATCTTCGCGTTCAGCTCAAATATGTCAATTCTGTTTATTTACTCGGTTTCTTGGTGAGGGAACTCGGAGACAGAATATCGAGTTTATTACAGTTACTTTTTAGATTATTATTAGGATAGCCAGAGCAATGATTGACAAGACGATGTTTGTGAAAATGCAGGCTTTTCTCACCTGTATAGTTACATGCTTGGGCAGAGAAAGAAAGCACTCCCTGAACCAAAAAAGCATAGGACACAGGCGGACTAGCACTGTGGCTCCATCCCTGAGGACACGGTCTATAGGCGGACTAGCATTATGGCTCAAATGACATATTTGAAGAACGAGAGAGTCCTCTCGATCATATGTTTCTTTTCTAGAGAAAAAAGTACCTACCAAATTCGAATAGTCGACTACTTTTGAGTGTAACATTTGGTAGTCATTTAGTTATTGTATCTCAGACAGTACACATGTTTTAAGTTGCACACAGTATACCACAAGTTTATATCAAACAAGATTATCAAGAACATAACGATATGTCGAAAAGGCATCAACCAAATGCTTTAATCAAGGGGACAATATCAGATGATGTAACTTATATCCCAACAATACAATGAAATTTGAAAAAAAGCTTCGTTTTCTTTTCTTCCTAAACTCAAATCAACAATTGACACAGACAAAAGGCTCATGCCAATGCCAGCAATATCTAGTTCAATGCAAAGATAAGTGAATAATCTTACAGATCGTAGACATATAATACCTGCCACAAAGCCGAACCCACCTCCTATGATGCTGGTTAGCAGTTGTGTAAAAGAAGACGAATACGTTCACTTATTCTATGTCAATGATGAACTTGCACAGCTTTTCTATGAGAAACCCCACGATACCATCAAACCCTTACTGGTTTCTGTAGAACAGCAGACAAATAAACCTCAGATTTTCCCGAACCATTGATCTTCTCACCAACAATCCATTTAAGCTTTTTGTACCCAAAACGTTCGATCAGCCTCGTTAATGCAGTTTTCTTGTCTTCATTTGAACAAAGAAAGTTATCCAACCAAAACAACCCTCCAGCCCTCAAAACTCTATCGATATCAAACACTAAAAACTCTAATTTCTCAGGACGTCCGCTCACATCCAATACATTTCCCACATGTACCAAATCAAACACGTTATCATGAAAGGGAAACCGATGATCTAAACTCAAATACAACGGGAATACACCCCGTGCAGCAATGAACTCATTAAATGGTGCATCGACATTCAACGTAGAAGTAACTATAGTCACATTCCTTTCAGCCATTCTAGCAGCAAATGTACCAGATCCACCACCAATATCAAATCCAATTCTAATTCCACCACCATTTCCCAACATTCCTAATACATCATCAATCAAGAAATCATTTTTTCCTCTACCCTTAACATATCTTTGCCTCTCATACCCACCACTACTTACAACATCAAAACAACCAGCACAATCTCTATTCAATTTCTTAACATTTAAACAAGCAACATTCTTACAACCAAGACCACTCCAACTATAAATCTTTTCACTATAATTTCCCCAAAGTGAATCAGGTAATTTAAGTAAACCAACCTTAGGTATTGTCTTAGCAAAACATCTTCTTCTTGGCAAAGGCTCACAGCCACTAAGAATCAGCTTCTGCCCAAGACTCCAATCATCAGGACAAAGACCATTTACCTTATAATTCATAAACTGAGAAAGCAAATCTAAAGATTTCACACAAGAATGTCCAATAGAAGCAACCATTTCAGTAATCCCAGTTCTTGAATCTTTACCCAAAGGGAGCAAATGGGGTTGCAAGAAATTTCTCACTTCATTTGGAACTTTGGGACTAGAAAGATCAAAACTTTCATACCCTAAAAGCTCTTTTTCCATTTGGGCAAGTTTTTTTTGGGAAGAATCAATTTCTCTTAGAATTAAAGAAACTTGTTCTGAGATTAAAGATATGTTCTTGTGGGTATGTGGGAGTAGTAGATGATGATGAGGGTTTTTGGGTGAGGATGTAAAAGCATATAAAGCAAAAAGATTAGTTGTAACAACAGAGAAAAGCATAAGTAGATTTAGAGCTGAAGAACAATATGTAGCTTTCTTGAATCTAGCAGTTCCATCACCTATTTTCAAAGAAACAGATCCCATTTTTGCTCCAAACAAACAACAGCTTGGTGCTGATGCTTTACTTCTATGATTGTAGTAGGAGTTAGCCACTGAATCAGTGAAAATAAGCAAGATGGGGAAGAAAAGGTAGATTTGAGATAAAATTTTATATTAGGAAAGTGAATTTCGGTGATCTATGTTTTGTCGGTTGTTTGTTAACAACCAATAGTCTCACAGTTCAGTATTGACTTGATGAATACGGGTAAGAAACAATAAATAGAATGATAATTGTTTCGATTTCTTTAGATTTCATATTTGAACTAATATATGTGTGAATTTTTTATCTGAATTATCATTATATATTGATCAAAATGTATTTCAAGTATCAATTGTTTTTTTTAACTTGAACGATGGTGATATTTTAGGTAGAAAACTCACACACTTGATAGTTGAAATGTGTTTTGATAAATAGTTTAGAAAGTTCACACCCCTTATAGTTAAAGTGTATTTTGATAAATAGTTTTGAAAATTCACACACATGATAGTCGAGTTAAGTTCTGATAAATAGTTTATTATAAGAAACACATACACACCCAATGGTTCGAATATGAAACTCAAAAAATCGGACGGTTTTACGCATGTTTTGAACTATTAAACTATTATTAATAAAGTCTCAAGTTTGAGTTTTCCTAGATATGGAGTCGCCTTTGTCAAGAATTACCAAACTTTCTTGATATTCTAAATCGAACAAGTAAAAAGGACATCTATTGTTAGTATAGTGGACAAAGTGAACATAGTAATACTCCCTATGTTCATTTTTACTTGTCTAATTTAGACTTTGCACGTCTCTTTGAAAATAATGATTGACATATAAATCAAAAGGCACTCAGCAAATCGTAAGCCAAAAATAAAAAAACCTGCTCAAGATAAAATAGCCCAAAACCAACATATAAATAAACTAAAAAAAACAAGAAATTAACACAAAACATGAACAGAAAAGCAGAGAAAACCCAAAATTTCAAGAACAATCAATAATCAAACTGGAAAAAAAACTAAAAAATTGAAGCTTTTGACACAAGCACTTCAACAAATCAAAAACTAAGGTCGACAATTTCACGGCATAAGATGAAAGTAAATAGACTAAACTAGTCGAACTTCAATGCTAACATCAAACACCAACTAGGAACGAAAGAAAAAATGATTCTAACTAACAATTTAATGGCCTGAGACGAAAGTTAATAGACTTTCCAAAATTAAAAATTAATTTAAAATATTCAGACAATAATATATTACTACAAATCATCTACTGAAAATTTCAAAATAACCTATGTTTAAATCTGAATATAAATAAAATTATAGTTTACTGTCATAAAGTAAACATTTAATTTTACAACAAAAAAGAAAGGTAAATAATTAACCCTTATATAGTTACAAGTTGACAAGTTCAATCAAAAGATTAACAGTGCTAATTAATTAAGTTACTAGATACTTACGATGATATTTATATAAAATATGGGAGACAATACATGGGATTAATACACCAATTACATACATAATATGAAATTTTTTGGGGTTAGCTTTTACATTAATCGATCATTAATTAATTATAATAATTAGTAGTTATTTTTTTTTTTCCTTCATCCGATAACATACAAAAATAGCCACACCTTGCTTTTGATTCCCTTCAGCCTGAGTAAGGTAGCCTGAAATAAAAAATAAAAAATAAAAAAGATGAATATACATATACTATCGAAAACGGATTCAGAATTTTAAGTTTATGTATTATAAATCTAGGGCATGAAGGTGAACATATAGAGACAAAATTAAGATTCAAATTTTATGATAACTACATCAGGTGTTAGTAGCTAGGTTTTGGATATAATTTTTTTTTTACATATTTATGAGTTTCTAAATACAATACAAGATATGAACTAAAGATATTTGGTTCAGTCAAATCCGTATAAAGACTTCTAGCTTCGATAATACATATTCATAAAAAATTTAACACGCAAATATCAAGTTTGAGTCAAAATTACTGAACTCGATTGCACCCCTAACTTTTGTTGTCGCTCAGCCTCGTATATACATGTTATAAACAGTTAAATTACACCAATAATATACAACAACATATTGATAAGTGTAATCCCGCAAGTGAAGTTTGAAAAGGGTGATGTGTACGCAGAGTTATCCATACCTTCAAAAGGTAGATACTAGATAGACAACTCGTTTGATCGGAGAACAAGTTATCTCAAGAATAATTCTAGGATTAGTTCTCCAAAGATTGTTATCCCACCCTCAGTATTGAAAAAAATAACACAACAATTCGAAATAAGTTATTCACGATTTTGATCCAATCAAACATAGTATAAACTCATCATAAAATTAAACTTGAGATTAGTTATCCCTTATCCTTCGTACCAAACGAGAAGAAAAATAGAAAAATTAAAGTACTAACCCCAATTTGAGAGAAATATCAGAACTATCATCATCTTGAGGAGGAGGGCCAGTTGAGTTACATGGATTTGTGACTGATTCAGATGATTGGCCTTCTTCATTATTACTATTAAATCCATTTTCTGATTCAAATGCTACTACTACTGGCTCTTTGTATCCATTATTATTATTATTATTAGATATCTCCATCAGCTACAAAAAAAAAATTAAAAATAAATAAATCAGCAACAACATTTAAGTACATAATTATTGAAGTCTCGATTAATTTGAATACTCGTGGCATAAGGAAGAAACACTCATTATTAATATTTTTTTATCATTCTAAAAGCTCACTATCAAGATCTTTTTTTTTTATTTCAAAAGCTCGAATTCTAGACTCTGATAATATTAACAAGCTCTATATTTTACTTTGTCTCAATTTGGAGTTACTATGTTTATTCTTAGTTTTTAAAGACGATAGACATTGATCAGCTTATCCCACTTAGACTCATTTTATTGAGTATAATTTTGTCTCTGGAGATTTAGGCAAATAGGAAAAAATCATCTAAATATTTGTAGTTTTTACTGAAATTTGAACAAGACACCTCGGAAAATTTCAGTAGTTATGGGCTATTTGAAATTTCATCTTATTGGTATATCTAAACTTATACTCCTATGAGTTTTCGTATAAAAGTTAAAAGACTCTTTTGACGAAAGAATTCAAGATCGCTATTCAAAATTATAGTAAAACACTCTATCTTTATCTCAGATTTAATTTTCACAATTACATACCTGTTGCCTTAATTTTTCGTTTTCTTCCATTAGTTGCATGCCCTGATGATTTTTTACCATATCAATTATCAGCCTCGGCAAAAACCAAATAAAATTACGATACAAAAAATTTACACTATCAAATCACTTAAACGGTAATGTTACTGACCTTTTGTTGGAGTTGGTTGATCTCTCTCATTATTTTATCACCCTGATACATGGATAAAGCAAGTTGTGTAAGAACAATAAAAAAAAGGAACAATCCATCATAACTTGTTACGACATATTAAATTACACTAATAACATAAACTATAATTTAATAATGTCAGTATATATAAGTTAAATTCCAACCTTTCTTTCTATGACACGGCTCAAACCAGTTTCAAGAGATCTCTCCAATTGTTGCAAGTCTTCAATATTTAGTCCTTGAAGTTCTTCTCCCCTCATTTGCCTGTTAACCGATGCTACTTGTTAGAGAACTTCTAATATTATTATTATTATCATAATTTATTTATATATTTAACTTGTCTCTCTTTTACCTTTATTAGACGTGATAATATTATGAATTGAACTATAACGAACAGTGAGAATCCGTATAGTCGATTTCAAATATAACTATGAATATACCTTAATCGATGACTTTTTTCGGAAATTTCCTTGCTTAGTCTGGAGTAATTGCTATTCTCTACAAGCTGCAAACAATATAAACAAAATATTTGTTTAAAAAATAAT
>JAJOOD010014452.1:0-16197 GCA_029582525.1 Solanum tacnaense | reverse complement strand
AGCTAAACAAGTTTCCGGTAACTTCCGTAGCACATTTTTAAGAACTTTTTGGGTCAAATTCAAATATAATCATTTCATTAAGTTCTCGACTCCAAACTCACATGTGAGGCTCTAGTTTCACTCTATCATTTTCCGGGTCGTTACAGAATCACTCTCTGAAAGCAAGTCCACGACACGGAGATGCATTTAAGTATTTGATCGCGAAATAAATTTCGAGGCCGAAGGGTCTGTGACCGCTCCGTGACGTGGAAAGAAAATTTCCCGCGTATAAAGGAAATTCTTGAAGAAGTTATAAGTCTTGTGATGACATAAATGCATCATGATAGAAATCTACAAAGAAACTCTTATCAATGATATCCAAGCATTATTACTATATAAGAAATGTGAATAAGCAAGCAACACTCCATCAACATGCTTGCTTATTCACATCTCAAATAGGGCCCACTTCTCTATTAATTTGCAATTGTTCCATTGTATTGCTCGTACGTATTTACATAGCAAAAAGTCTTGGGGCCACTCAAACAGGGCCCGCTTCTCTATTAATTTGTAATTGTATTGCTTATACATATTTACATAGTAAAAAACATTGGGCCACTTGAATATTCTTCATTTGCCTTCCAATTGAGGACCCACTGAATATTTGTAATTTCTTCATATATTCATTTTAAATTTTATATGCTTCTTAAATTCTAATTAATATAACTATTTTATCATAATATTTATATTAATTGACATATAATTATACATTTTGAAAAATGATTTGAAATAAGTAATTAATGTTGAGGATAAAATATGAAAAGAAAAATTAAAAAACTTGATATGCTAACTATGTAATTTTAAATAAATATTAATTATTAAAATTTAATTATTTATGTATTAATTATTCCATCTTCTATCTTACCTAAAATAGTACATAATTTTTTAGATTTTATACATATATTAATTATGCACGTTTCTAAATTTACTAGAAAAGGGGAAGCCGTGCTTGCACGGGCCCAATTATTATTTGAAATTCGTAATTTTTAATCATGATAATTTTTAAAATACAATAATATTTGTTTTTTCTACTAATAATATCAACAATTTAACATTAACATTATAAATCAAAAGGAATTTATGAATAAAAAGATCGAGAAATAATAAGCAAATGTATTTCTTAGTTAATAATAATAAAAGATGATAGAATTTTGGACAATTAAATCAAAAGTTTAAATTTAAATCATAGGGATATTTTCTACATTTTAAGTAGTACTTATTTAGAGCAAGCAGCAGTCCGTCTATATGCTTGCTTATTCACATCTCAAACAGGGCCCACTTCTCTTGTATTGCTCGTGCATATTTACATAGCAAAAAGCCTTGGGGCCACTCAAACAGGGTCCACTTCTCTATTAATTTGCAATTGCTTATACATATTTACATAGCAAAAAACATTGGGCCACTTGAATATTGTCCATTTGCCTTCCAATGAGGACCCACTGAATATTTGTAATTTCTTCATTTGTTCATTTTAAATTTTATATGCATCTTAAATTCTAATTAATATAACTATTTTATCATAATATTTATATTAATTGACATATAATTATACATTTTGAAAAATGATTTGGAATAAGTAATTAATGTTTGGGATAAAATATGAAAAGAAAAATTAAAAAACCTTGATATGCTAACTATGTAATTTTAAATAAATATTAATTATTAAAATTTAATTAGTTACGTATAAATTATTTTTATTTTAATTATTCCATCTTCTATCTTACATACATAGTATATAAATTTTTATAATTTATACATATTAATTATGTACGTTTCTAAATTTACAAGAAAAGGGGAAGTCGTGCTTCACACGGGCCCAATTATTATTTGAAATTCATAATTTTTAATCGTAATAATTTTTAAAATACAGTAATATATGTTTTTTCTACTAATAATATCAACAATTTAACATTAACATTAGAAATCAAAAGGAATTTATGAATAAAAATATCGAGAAATAATAAGCAAATGTATTTCTTAGTTAATAATAATAAAAGATGATAGAGTTTTGGACAATTAAACCAAAAGTTTAAATTTAAATCATAGGGATATTTTCTACATTTTAAGTAGTACTTATTTAGAGCAAGCAGCACTATGTCAACATGCTTGCTTATTCACATCTCAAACAGGGCACACTTCTCTATTAATTTGCAGTTGTCCCATTGTATTGCTCGTACATATTTACATAGCAAAGAGCCTTGGGGCCACTCAAACAGGGACCACTTCTCTATTAATTTACAATTGTATTGCTTATACATATAGTCACTCCCCGAGCCTACACCCGGACGTGGCTGGCACTCGAGAATCATTATTGGCCCCAAGCAAACCCTTGGCCTGGCTTACTTACTAAGCAGAAGACTCTATGCATATTTGTAATGATCAATAGCACTATACTCACTTGAATAATAAAATACTGAGAATGCTTAAAATGTCAAACATTCAACTTGGCCAAAATGGCAACTCAAGTCTTAACATATGAAATGAAAATGTAAAGACAACTGAACTACTAACTGTCTCACTGTCTATGAAGCCTCTAAAACAAAGAGGGATGTCAGGACAAGACCCCTGATCATTCTAACAAGGAAATACTGAAAGTTAATGATAAAAAAAGGCATCCGAAATGCAAAGAGGCTCACCAACTAACTCTGAGTGCTCAACTAGATCAACGAGGCACTGAATGCTGATCCTGGTTACCTGTGTCTGCATCCTAATAAGATGCAGGACAACTGGCATCAGTACATTGAATGTACGAGTATGCGAGTTGGAATGCTAAACATAACTTAAGCTTGAAAAGGATCTGAAAGGAACACTTACCTTGGCTTTACTCAACTCCTAAATAACTTAAATTAATATAAAGCAATAAACATATGCAATATATAGAAAGCTTGTAAAACAATGGAAAACAAATTAGTTCGTTAAAGAAAATGCAATAACAAACTAAACTTTACTCATTTAATAAAGTACTATAGTTTTTGTGGGAGATTCTCTAATCGACAACCATCACTATGAGCCTAAGTGGTGATACAACGTCTTGCCCACGTTGCCAGAACTGTCATATACTTTGCCGTCATATAGAATGCTTAAATAAGTGGATCCACTAGTCTATGCTAAAACCATCTTAAAGAGTCATCTAAAAGGTATGATCATTTACTACCCATGATGGCTACATGGTTTATGGAGACTTGAGTTAATATGAACTCGCATCCCCATATCGATGCTCAATACTACTCCCAAAATATACTTAGCTCATATGATTTAAAATCAAAACTTCTTTCTTTGGTTTGAGATAATTACTCAAAACTTTAGCTTAAAAGCTCTCTTGGAAATCGGTGTTTCCCTTTTTTATTCAAATGTGAAAACATTTAAAACTCTTGGGAATACTTAGTTCTCTTATAGCTTTTTCAGAAATGAACTCAACTCTTTACTCTTTGCTTAACTTGAAACTTAAGTCTTAAAACAAAGTTAAAATGTTTGTGAAAGACTTTAGAAAAACTTTATAAACTTCTCTTGACTTGCTTCTTAACTTCTAGACTCGACTTTTAACTTCTCTTGACTTTGATCCTAACTTTCCTTGAATTGGATTATGGATTCAAGGTTCATGATCTCATGTTTATGGATGATTTCATGATGTTTAAATGTACCTAAGAGTGTTCGAATCAACTAAGAAACATAGGTGCATTGCTAAGGAACAAGTACGAAAAGATGGGGAACAAATGGGGAGAACTGGCGTCCCTAGCGCTCTGGAAGGCGCGGGGTGCCAGCCCACAATATTCAGAGACCAGTTTGGGGCGCGCTGGCTGGTGTGGCGCCCCAAGGGTGAAGATTCAAAGCCCCTTTTGGGCCGCGCTGGCTGGCGCGATGCCTTACCCCTATCCCCAGGTGTTTGACGACTTTTATTCTCCGTTTTTCATCTTTAAACCCTCTAAACTTTAATGGTTCCTTCCCCAAACACTTAGAATCATTTATACCCTCAATATATGATAGATTCAAACCGAAATTACACCCGAAAACATGAATCAAATCGCAAGAAACTCCAACAACACAACCCACAAGAAATTCAAACGAAACTTTCAACAATGTTCATCAAGAACTCAATTTCTAAACTTTCAAAGACTTAAATTCGCTGAACTGAATAATGGTTGGCGCGTGGGTGAACTAACCCAACGCTATGTGATCTCACATACCTCGTAGGGATCACCCCTTGACGAAATCCACAAGCTAAACTCAACGATCTTGATGAATCTTGATTTCTCTTCTCCTTTCTCCTCTTTTCTCTTTTCTTCAAGCCCTAACGTGAAACTTCAACTTTTCTAAACTGACTAAAATCTGATTTTTACCCCAATTAACTCCTAAAAAAGAATTAGAATAATTTGGTAAGGAAAAGACAAAATTACCCTTCCAAAATCCGGATTAGACTTTCCTTATTCAAACAACCCAACTTCCAAAGGGCATAACTCACTCATACGAACTCGGAATCGCACAAACTCAGCGGCGTTGGAAATGTTATTCCAAGAGCTTTCCAACCATACCTGGAAATACCCATAAATCATCCTGAGCTATGAGTTATGGTCGCTTGAAGTTGACCAAAAACTCAACTAACATACTTCACAATTTTCCAGACTTTTATATTTACTTTCCAAAAATTATTCCTTCCCCAACTTTGAACTCTTTCCTAGTTATTTCAATTTGCGAGATGTTACAATATCTCCCCCTTGGGAACATTCATCCTCGAATGAGATTACTCTTACTAGGCTAAGGGTGTAATATCAGTCATACATTTCAAATACCCAACAAGCAAAGCAAACAGAACATGCCATTTTATAAATAAAATGCCAAGAAAAGGATTAGTACGTTGATTTGGGACTTCTCCGGATTTGAAGAGATGTGGATATCTCTTCTTCATATCCTCCTTAGCTTCCCAAGTAGCTTGCTCAACAAATTGGTTTCTCCAAACGACTTTGACTGGTGCTACTTTCTTAGTCCTCAACTTGCGAACTTGGCGATGTAGAATCTGAACAGGAATCTCCTCATAAGATAAGCTATCCTTGATCCCAATATCTTCAGTTGGTATGATCAATGAAGGATCGCCCATGCACTTCTTTAACATGGAGACGTGAAATACCGGATGAACCGCTGCCAACTCTTGTGGTAGCTCCAACTCATAAGCTACTTTGTCAATCCTCTTGGCTATTCGATAAGGTCCAATATACCGGGGACTAAGTTTCCCCTTCTTACCAAATCTCATAATGCCCTTCATGGGTGAAACTTTTAAATATACCCAATCATCAACTTCAAACTCTAACTCTCTTCTCCTAACATCTGTGTAGGATTTCTGACGACTCTGCCCCGTCTTCAACCTCTCTTGAATCACTTTCACCTTCTCCATGGCTTGATGAACTAGATCTGGTCCTATCAACCCTGCTTCACTAACTTCAAACCATCTAATAGGTGATCTACACCGTCTCCCATAAAGAGCTTCACAAGGAGCTATTTGGATGCTCGAGTGGTAACTATTGTTGTAAGCAAACTCAATAAGAGGTAGGTGATCATCCCAATTACCTTTGCAACCAATCACACAAGCCCTCAACATATCCTCTAAGGTCTAAATAGTGTGCTCCACTTGCCCATCAGTCTGAGGATGAAAAGCAATACTCAAGTTCACATTTGAACCCAAGCCTTTTTGAAAAGACTCCCAAAAATGTGTAGTAAATTGCGCACCTCTGTCTGAAATAATGAAGAGCGGAACCCCATGAAGTTTTACCACTTCTTGAATATATAGCTTAGCATAATCTTCTGCTGAATGGGTAGTCTTCACCGGCAAAAAGTGGGCTGATTTTGTCATGCTATCGACAATCACCCAAATGGAATCATGTTGTCTGCGAGACCTTGGTAAATCTGTGATGAAATCCATATTAATCATCTTTCACTTCCAATCTGTAAGTTCTATATTCTGAGCCAAACCACCGGGCCTTTGGTTCTCTACTTTAACTTGTTGGCAATTCGAACACTTAGCAACAAATTCTGCAATGCCCTTTTTCATGCTATTCCACCAATACACCTCTCTCAAGTCACGATACATCTTTGTGGAACCTGGATGAATGGAATATCTGGAGCTATGATCTTCCTCCATGATCCTCTCTTGGAGTCCATCTACCATTGGTACACACAATCTACCTTGATATCTCAATATGCCATCTCCCCTTGTTCAAAAGCTAATACTTTTTGCTTAGGAACATTTGCCTTCAATTCAAGCAAAATTGGGTCTTGGTCTTGCTTTTCTTTACTTCTGACACTAATGATGATTCATCCCCATTCATCACCACTATTCCTCCTTCTGTGGAATCCATTAGCCGAACTCCTAAGCATGCAAGTCTATGCACATCTTTCGCCAACTCTCTCTTTTCTTCCTCAACATGAGCAGTACTACCTATAGATAACCTGCTCAAGGCATCAACAACAACATTAGCCTTACCTAAGTGATAAAAAATACTCATGTCATAATCCTTGAGTAATTCCAACCACCTTCTTTGTCTGAGATTAAGCTCTTTCTGAGTGAACACATACTGAAGACTCTTGTGATCAGTGAATACATCAACATGAACACCATACAAATCATGATGCCATATCTTTAAAGCAAAGACTATAAAAGTCAACTCTAAGTCATGGATTGGGCAATTCTTCTCATGGATTTTCAAATGTCTGGAGGCATAAGCTATAACTTTGTCATTCTACATCAGCACACAACCTAAACCAACTCTAGACGCATCACAATACACAACAAAGCCTTGCGTACCTTCTGGTAAGGTCAACACTGGGGCAGTAGTCAACCTCTTTTTCAATTCCTAAAAGTTTTTCTCACAAGCTTCAAACCATTGAAACTTCACTGTTTTCTGAGTCGGCTTGGTCAAAGGGGAAGAAATAGAGGAGAACCCCTCTACGAACCTTCTATAATATCCCACCAAACCCAAGAAACTCATAATATTAGTTGGAGATGTGGGTCTAGGCCAATTTTGCACTGCCTCTATCTTTTGGGTATCAACTCTAATTCCATCACCGGAAACTATGTGGCCTAAGAAAGCCACAGACTCAAGCCAAAATTCACATTTAGAGAACTTAGCATATAACTTCTTATCTTTCAAAGTCTGAAGTACTATTCTGAGATGGCTAGCATGATCTTCTTCATTCCTTGAATAGATTAGTATGTCATCAATGAAGACGATAACAAACATATCTAAATAAGGTTTGAAAACTTTATTCATAAGGTCCATGAACGCTGCTGGTGTATTAGTTAAACCGAACGACATGACCAGAAACTCATAGTGACAATAACAGGTCCTTGGGAATGTCACATTCCCTTACTTTCAACTGATGGTAGCCAGATCTAAGGTCTATTTTCGAAAAACAAGAAGCACCCTGAAGTTGATCGAAAAGATCATCAATTCTCGAAAGAGGATACTTATTCTTGATGGTAACCTTGTTCAATTGGCGGTAATCTATACACATCCTAAAGGAACCATCTTTCTTTCTCACAAATAAGACCGGAGCGCCCCAAGGTGAGACATTTGGTCGAATAAAACCTTTCTCTAAAATATCTTTCAACTGCTCTTTAAGTTTTTTCAACTCTGCAGGTGCCATCCTATATGGCAGAATAGAGATATGACGAGTATCTGGAAGAATGTCTATGCCGAAGTCTATTTCTCTCTTAGAAGGGACTCCCGGTAGATCATCTGGAAAAACTTCAGGAAACTCTTTAACTATAGAAACTGACTGGATATGAGGTATATCAACACTAGAGTAATTAACTCGGACCAAGTGATAGACACAACCCTTAGAAACTAACTTTCTTACCTTAAGGTATGAAATGAAACGACCCTTAGGCACTGCTGAACTACTTTTCCACTCTAAGACTGGCTCATTTGGGATCTGAAACTTGACAACTCGAGTCCTACAATCAATGGAGGCATAAGAGGCATGAAGCCAGTCCATACCTAGAATGACATCAACATCTACCATGTCTAACTCAATTAAATCAGCCATGGTGTCTTTGTGATTGATGCAAATGACACAATCACAATAAACTCGCTCAACTAGAATAGACTCCCCAACAGGTGTAGAAACACAAAAGGGTTCACAGAGTCAAGAAGAACATCAAACTTATTTGCAGCATAAGGGGTTACAAAAATAAAGTTGCTCATGGGTCTAGCAAAGCATAAACATCAAAAGTAAAGACTTTAATTATACCAGTGACAACATCTGGAGAGTTCTCTTGCTCATGACGACTAGTGATTGCATAGAGGCGATTTGCTCCTCCACCAGTACTGGAAATAACTCCTCTAGGTGCAGCCCTGTCTGGTGGTGCAACTAATGAAGATTAGGCTCTATTCCCCTAATTTCCACTACCTTGCATGTTCTTAGGGCACTCTTTCATGAAGTGACCCTCTTGTCCACACTTGAAACAACTTGACTTGCCATCACGACCCTTACCTTGGTGGGTTCTACCACACCTAGCACATGCAGGAGCCCAGTTACCTCCTTGTGCCACACTACCATGAGACTGTGCAGGTCTAGCTCTGAAGTTCTGGGAATTCTGGCCATTATACTCACATTTGTTTCTGGGTGCAGGTGCACTAGCAGATGATGAAGTAGGTCCCTTTTGCTTATGTTGAAAGGACGAATAGTTCACATTACCTTTCTGTTGCCCGGACTCATTCCCTATCTTAGACTTCTTGTTTCTAAATTCCTCCACATCCCTCAACTTCTCTTCTTCAATTTGCTGCACATAGACCATCAACCTTGATATTTCCATGTCCCCAATTAACATAGCTGCCCTGCCCTCTTTGCTTGATAGACGGGACAATCCAGCAACAAATAAACTCATTTTACTCCTCATGTCCGCAACCATCTCCGGAGCATAACGGGATATTTGGGTGAACTTCAACCCATACGCATGAACACTCAAAGAATCCTACTTAAGTTTGAGAAATTTTCGTACCTTAGCCACTTTCACTTCTCGGGCAAAGAAACGCCCCAAGAAGGCCTCCTCAAAACATGCCCAACTCGTTGGTGGTGCATCATTAGCTCTACTATTTTTCCACTGGTCAAACCAAGTCCTAGCAACATTCTCCAGTTGATAGGCAGCTAGTTCAACTTTCTTAGTATCGGCAACATGCATAACCTCAAATACCTTCTTCAGTTCCTCAACAAAACTCTCTGGATCCTCAGTAGTGCTTGAACCCGTGAAACTTAGAGGATTCATCCTCAAGAACTCACGAATCCTTGAAGTATCAGTCACTTCCTGTCTAGCTCCTCTTTGTTGCCTAACCTGATTAGTCACAGCTTGACTGAGCAACCTTATCACTTCTCTAAATTCAGCGTTAGTGATTTCTCCTTGGGGTTGCACTTCAGGTGCATTGGGTACCCCTTGCTCCTAAACATTATGCCTAGCATGACGACCTTTGACAGCTCTTCGTGGAGTCATGATTATCTGAAAAACACGCGCAAGCATGAATTAGAAGGAAACTTTTTAAAGATCAAATTTTAACGCATGAAATGAGTGTGAAAGAAGTGAGACAATTTTCCTAAATGTTGCAGCCTTCTAATTATAGATGTGGCACGCTTCATACCGATAACTAGGACTCTACAGACACGGCTTCATCGGCTCCCTATGACCCTTGAACTCTGGGCTCTGATACCAAGTTTGTCACATCCGAGCCTACACCCCAGACATGGCTGGCACTCGAGAACCATTGTTGGCCCTAAGTGAACCCTTGGCCTAGCTTACTTACTCAGCGAAAGACTCTATGCTTATTTGTAATAATCAATAGCACTATACTCACTTGAATAATAAAATACTGAGAATGCTTAAAATGTCAAACATTCAACTTGGCCAAAATGGCAACTCAAGTCCTAACATATGGAATGAAAATGTAAAGACAACTGAACTACTAACTGTCTCACTGTCTATGAAGCCTCTAAAACAAAAAGGGATGTCAGGACAAGACCCCCGATCATCCTAACAATGAAATACTGAAAGTTAATGATAAAAGAGGCATCCGGAATGCAAAGAGGCTCAACAACTAACTTTGAGTGCTCAACTAGATCAACGAGGCGCTGAATGTTGATCCTGGTTACCTGTGTCTGCATCCTAATAAGATGCAGGCCAACTGGCATCAGTACATTGAATGTACGAGTATGCGAGTTGGAATGCTAAACATAACTTAATCTTAAAAATGATCTAAAAGGAACACTTACCTTGGCTTTACTCAACTCCTGAATAACTTAACTTAATATAAAGCAATAAACATATGCAATATATAGAAAGCTTGTAAAACAGTGGAAAATAACTTAGTTCGTTAAAGAAAATACAATAACAAACTTAACTTTACTCATATAATAAAGTTATATAGTTTATGTGGGAGATTCTCTAACCGACAACCATCACTATGAGCCTAAGTGGTGATACAACGTCTTGCCCACGCTGCCAAAACTGTTCTATACTTTGCCGTCATATAGAACACTTAAATAAGTAGATCCACTAGTCTATGCTAAAAGCATATTAAGGAGTCGTCTAAAAAGTATGATCTTTTACTACCTATGATGGCTACATGGTTTATGGAGACTTGAGTTAATATGAACTCACATCCCTATATTGATGCTCAATACTACTCCCAAAATATACTTAGCTCATATGATTTAAAATCAAAACTTCTTTCTTTGGTTTGAGATAATTACTCAAAACTTTAGCTTAAAAGCTCTCTTGGAAATCGGTGTTTCCCTTTCTTATTCAAATGTGAAAACATTTAAAACTCTTGGGAATACTTAGTTCCCTTGTAGCTTTTTGAGAAATGAACTCAACTCTTTACTCTTTGCTTAACTTGAAACTTAAGTCTTAAAACAAAGTTAAAATGTTTGTGAAAGACTTTAGAAAAACTTTATAAACTTCTCTTGACTTGCTTCTTAACTTCTAGACTTGACTTTTAACTTCTATTGACTTTGATCCTAACTTTCCGTGAATAATTGGATTATGGATTCAAGGTTCATGATCTCATGTTTATGGATGATTTCATGATGTTTAAATGTACCTAAGAGTGTTGGAATCAACTAAGAAACATAGGTACATTGCTAAGGAACAAGTACGAAATGATGGGGAACAAATGGGGAGAACTGGCGTCGCTGGCGCTCTGAGAGGCGCGGGGCGCCAGCCCTCAATATTCAGAGACCAGTCTGGGGAGCGCTGGCTGGCGCGGCGCCCCAAGGGTGAAGATTCAGAACCCCTTTAGGGGCGCGCTGGCTGGCGCGACGCCCCACCCCTATCCCCAGGTGTTTGACGACTTTTCTTCTCTATTTTTCATCTCTAAACCCTCTAAACTTCAATGGTTCCCTCCCCAAACACTTAGAATCATTTATACCCTCAATATATGATAGATTCAAACCAAAATTACACCTGCAAACATGAATCAAATCGCAAGAAACTCCAACAACACAACTCACACGAAATTCAAATGAAACTTTCAACTATGTTCATCAAGAACTCAATTTCTAAACTTTCAAAGACTTAATTCGCTGAATTGAATCATGGTTGGCGCGTGGGTGAACTAACCCAACGCTATGTGATCTCACATACCTAGTAGGAATCACCCTTTGACAAAATCCACAAGCTAAACTCGACGATCTTGACGAATCTACTTAAAATGTAGCAAATATCCCTATGATTTAAATTTAAACTTTTGGTTTAATTGTCCAAAATTCTATCATATTTTATTATTATTAACTAAGAAATACATTTGCTTATTATTTCTTGATCTTTTTATTCATAAATTTCCTTTGATTTCTAAAGTTAATGTTAAATTGTTGATATTATTAGTAGAAAAAACAAATATTATTGTATTTTAAAAATTATCACGATTAAAAATTATGAATTTCAAATAATAATTGGGCCTGTGTGAAGAACAACTTCCCCTTTTCTTGTTATTTGTAGAGATGACAAATAGAGTGGGACAGGGTGATTGCACGGTTAATTCACATAAATTTGTAAAAAAAAAAACAATTTATCCCGTTCGATTTCATATAACATAATTTTTTATTTTCAACCCACTCCGGTTCATCCTGCATAAATTTGCTTCCCGTAAATCTGTGATCTCGCATAATTTAATTTTTTTTAATTGAATGAATTTATTTTTAAAAAAACATGCCCACCTATTTTTAAAATTTATTTATTACTATCATTTTTCAATACTGCAGTACTTGTTCAATTATTTATCATTTGTCAATTTTTCTCAACTAATAGAGCAAGCAAAGCTGTCCAGATTTTAATTATTATTATTTTTCTTGAAAAATTGCTATAGGCAACAAATATTTAAATGAAACTTACAAAAAAAGGTGCCCAATTTTAGAGAATGCAAAGCTGTCCAGATTAAAAATATATATAAATTTTAACAGTATGATTAGACAACAATTAATATAATATTGGGAGAGATAGTTATCAATTAATTGTACCACAAAATATTGAATGAACTTTATAATATTAAATTAATTTGTTATAGTAGTAATATAATATTCTAAAAAAACAAAATTATCGTATCAAAATCTTTAACATTATACCATGTTTACCTTAATTACGACTAGGTCCCACAAATTGGTGTAGGCAATAAATATTTTAAAAGAAATTGTTGATGCCCTTAAGTTAATAAACAAAAGAAGTGAAATGTGATTCCATAGAAAATTTCCAGCTAATCCAAATGAATTCTTTTTAGAAATTATTCTAATAACTTGGTAAATTTCAAAATAGCTTACAATAAATAAAAAGATAATTCAAAAGAAAACTTTATAAGAAAATAAAATATACTAACTTGAAGAGTTAATAAATAAATAAGAAAATTTGCTTTTAGTTTAGTCGTCTCGTTTCGCATAAATTTTCTAACTCAGCATAAGTCTACCCGCGCCCACCACACATATGATTCAAATATGTCTCGCCCTGTTCTATTGGTATCTTTAATTATTTACAATTAATTCAGAAATCATGATAGAAAATTCAAAGCTACCAATGATGTTCAAGCATTATTAAAAAAATTCTTGACAAACCACAAATGTATCAAAATTTAAAATTAAAAAAAAAAAAATTTCTTACTCGTGACTAATGAGGTTTAAGCATTATTAAATTCAAGTTAGGGACTAATAGAAAATTTATACAAACTCTTCTTGATGTTCAAGTATTATTAAGTTTGTTGAGATATCACATCTAAAAATACAACGAAGAGATTCTTGAAAAAGCTTTGACAACCACAAATGTGTCATGGAATTGCTTGCACATGAGATATATGAGACTACAAACATATGGGAATTGAAAACTACAAGTGAAAAATGAACAAATGGTTAAGTAGGATGTCACAAATCAATTTGATTATTGTTGATTTTGATTCGATTTAATTTGATTATTTAATTATACACAAAAATAAAATTAAAATATAAGGTAAGAAAATAAAAAATAAATTAATTAGTAAATAAAGAATAATCAAACTACCCACTAGTTAATCATTATGTTCTAAAAGTCACTTAATTTTAAATTTTTAACTCAAAAGTCACTCATCAATTATGAGATATTTTCACAAAAAGTCACTCAGATATGATTTTAGCTCAAAAATCACTCAATTATAGGCTCTTTTCAAAGAAAATCACTCATCTACATGTGTTTTACTTACAAAGTTAGTCCATGCATAGTGACTTTATGTTAAAAAGTTCATAGTTTGCGTGATCATCTGAAATATTATCTCTATAAATATTTCATTATATTAGGCGTAAGTTTAGATATAAAACCTTTTTGTTGTAAAACTATGTGGATGACCATGAGGCCATTCTTTGTACCTTACTATTATGTACTGCAAGTAATGAGGCCAACACACTATATCTTGTTTGTATGGCCAAGTAATTTGAATTCATGAGACTTATAAATAGTCTATTAGTTACTCATCTTAAGTATGAGAAAAACACAAAAAGTGAATACAAATATACTACTACTCTTTCTCTCTTTCTTCTTATCATTTTATAATACTGCACATGCTTTATTTTATTTTTAAAAAAGACAACTTTTTGGGAGAGAAAAGAAAAAAGAATGAGTCAAGCAATAGTGGTTTCTCCCAACTTGACAAATTTTCAATCCAGCACTGGGAGACATAGTTTGAGTTTCCTCTCTAAAACATCAGTTCAACATAGAGTACTCGTGAGGGATTACAAGATGAGGAAGATGACTCGTGAATTAGCAACAAATGCTTCTTCAAAATCTCGTCACTTAGCGAATTTTGAATCAACTGTCTGGGGCAGTCATTTTCTCTCCTACACTCCTCAACTTACGGTACGCGTATATATATAGTGCAAGTTTAGTGCACCAGTCTGTCTTTGTGGATCTAGCTAGGAGTAATATTCTTTCTGAAAGTAATAACTAGGACTCCAATGTATGCGACAGATAAAATTTTATAGCTAAACAACCAAAATTCCAGGCTAATCCCATTTAGGTGTGTATTAACGAAGAAAATTTAATTCGCTATGATATGAGCGTTTTATATAGCGAGGGATTAACTAAGAAATTCTGCAGCTAATTAATTTCATGTTTTCTTGTTGTTATTCCATATTATATATATTATACTTTGAAATGCAGGAAATTAGTAGCCAAGAGAAACTTGAAGTTGAAGATTTAAAAGAAAAAGTCATGAAAATGTTGGTGGAAACTCCAGATAACAGTGCACAAAAACTTGTTCTGATAGACACAATGCAACGATTGGGAGTATCATATCATTTCGATAATGAAATCGAAAAATCCATTCAAAACATCTTTGATACGACAATGTCCCAACTACAGAGTGAGAATGATGACAACCTTTACATTGTTTCTCTTCGTTTCCGACTTGTGAGGCAACAAGGCCATTACATGTCTTCAGGTAATTTAAATTGTAATAATTCTACACTGTCTATCAAAAGTAAATCTATTTCCTTTTGGCTTAATTATTCTGAAATTTTGTTATGTCAAATTATAAATATGATGTTAATTAACCAGATGTGTTCAAGCAATTCACGGACCATGGCGGAAAATTTAAGGAAACTCGTGATGTGCTGGGATTATTAAGTTTATCTGAAGCATCACATATGAGAGTGCATGATGAGGAGATTCTTGAAGAAGCTCTTACCTTTACCACCACTCATCTCGAGTCCATGCTCCCCAACATGACCAATAACTCGCTTAAGGTTCAAGTTACTGAAGCCTTAAGCATGCCTATTCGTAAAACTGTACCAAGAGTGGGAGCAAGGAAATACATACACATTTACGAAAACATCGAAGCACATAATAATTTACTCTTGAAATTCGCGAAATTGGATTTTAACATGTTGCAAAAGTTGCATCAGCAAGAGCTTAATGAGATAACAAGGTATATATATATATTCATTGAGATTAATTAATTAATAAGATAAATATGCAATTAATATTGGTCTCGATTGCTATGTACGTAGGTGGTGGAAAGATTTGGATTTTGCAAAGAAATTGCCATATGCAAAAGATAGATTGGTGGAGGGTTATTTCTTGATGAATGGAATGTCTTTTGAGCCTCAATATAGTAGAATGAGGAAAATACTTGCAAAAGTATTCTATATGATCACTATTATTGATGACACCTATGATGCTTACGGAACCTTTGATGAACTTGTGCTTTTCACAAGTGCCATTAAGAGGTACTATATATATACATTGTGTGTTGATCGAGGACAGAATTAAATAAGTAAATAAATGTGTGATATATCTAATATCTTAAGCTTTTGAATGATATGGTCAATCACACAATTCAATATGGTTTCACAAACGTAAAAGATGTGTGCTGAAGACATATATAATTAAATAAATAAAAGTGTGATCTATCTAATACCTTAAGTTTTTACTCACATAATTGAACCGTCAAGTGTAGATGGGACATAAGAGCTATGGATTCATTACCGCCATATATGAGAATAAGTTATCAAGAACTTCTCAACATCTACGATGAAATGGAACAAGTATTGACCAGAGAAGCTGGTAAATCGGAGAGCGTGTACTATGCAAAAAATGAGGTATTCATCAATTGATCGAGGATAACACACTTTGATCAATAAATAAATATGGTATATACGTAATTCACTATG